>CAUYRT010031571.1:0-83285 GCA_963574885.1 Lepilemur ruficaudatus
ACTCCCTCAAAACTCAGTTTTGCCCTTAACTTCTTCCTGTAGAGAGATTACCAAGTGGCTACTAGCTTACGGCCCTTCTTTCTTCTGTTTCTTGCTTTCTCTTTGTTGGTACTATAATGGTGTTTCCTCTAAGAAATAATAATGGACTTCTAAAAAAATTGTGAAGTTAAACTATAAAGTTTTTTACTATTTTTTAAAAAAATCGTAATGCATGCAAAAACATTTGGTAGTTAGGGTTATCAAGAAAGGATGAAGAATCTTTAAAAATAGGATGTACTTTGATAAACAGTGGGAGAATATTAAAAGAAACACGTGGGTGGCTTTGTTTTTTTAAAATAAAAACAAATGTTTGGTTTTAACCATGGAAAGCTCTCATGAAATATTTATCTTTGTGTTTGAAATCATCACTAGGGAAAACTTAAAGTGACTTAAACATATAAATAATACTTATTAAATACACGTGGACATAGTTAATTCTCTGCAGATAAGAAAATTCTAAAAAAAAGTCAAAGAATAACTGAAGATGTTTGTTCTCTGAATAATCTCCACATGACTTAGATTTATTTATATGGTTTATTTTTATAGACATTTAAGGCTGGAAAATACCTTTAAAATTACCTAGGCTAGCTTCCTGGAGGAGAGGAGTTATTGAGGTCTTAAGAGGTTGCTGTTTAACCAAAGTCACCAGACTTAGCTGCTGCAAGTCACAAAGGTTTTCTCTTAGAGTTGTATTTTCATCTTCCTCTACTTTCAGCAGAACAGTTACATCCTAACTAGCTTGTCTAGTTTCTTGTAAGACCTCACTGAAGGCTAAAAGAAGTAGAAAACTCATTCCAGAATTTTAAACATTCCCTTGAGTCCCCCAGTAATGCATCCTTGATAGGGACACAATCTATTCTTATGATACAACGGCCATCCATTTTACTGCCATGTGGTAAAGACTGTCAGCTTCCTTAGCTGCAAACTTCCCAGCTACCATCCAATTCCAGCTCAGCCAGTCACACCTGCATTTGGGGGTTATTCACATGGTGTAACCTACCTTCCTTATGCAAATTTCTGTAATAGTCAGGACCCTCTTTCTCCATTCTGGGGTCAATATCAGAAAACAAATCAAACTAGGAGAAAAAGGAGTTTGGGGATTACTGGCTTGCATAAATTAAAAGTCCAGAATTAGATTTGACCTCAGGAATGCCTGGATGTGGGGCTCAAATAATGTCATCATGACTCTGTTTGTCTCTATCTCAGCCCTTCCATTTTGTTGGCTTCCTTTCTCAGGCTTTACTCAATAAAGACTGCCAACTCTGTTTCTCCCTTCTTGTGCAACAGCAGGCAAAGCCAGTGTTTGCCAGTAGGTCACACAAGTCCTGAGGCTCGCTCTGATTGGCCCAGCTTAGATCAGGCGCTGGTTTTTGGAGGAATCACTGCAGCTGGGCAGCTAGGGAGGCAGCTGGGGACGCGGTACTTTACTTGGACAGGCCTGCGTCAAGGCTGGAGCCCTACCCAGGCCGGGTATTAGAGTGAAAGGTATATTTATTGAGAATTGGGCCTTGATGCCAAAATAAGGAGGAATAGACTATGAGGAGACCAACAGAAATCTACTACAGGTATCTGCAATGTGAGTTAAAGCTTTTAAAAAGTAGAATGATGTACATTGAGTCTTGATGAGTTTCTAGGCACTAGAGTGTAAATACAGTAGTTGATTCCTTATTGAATGGATGATTTGATGAGATGACCTTTAAGGAATTTTCCTACCTGAAATTCTGTGATTTATACTTCTCAGAAAACAAAATAGAAAAGATAATTTGTGTATTAGTTGAGGCAATTATTTTTATATATCCAATTACTATTTAACTGTTTTAGAACTTTTAATACTGTGACAGCTTTATGTAGAATTCAGAAAACACATGTCAGTGTTTAACACCACAGCTCCCCTAAAACAATATCTGAATATAGAAGAATTAATAATATTGATAAAGTGCTTTTTTAAATATATAGTAGGCATACTAAAGGTAGAATAGTTGACAAATGCTGAGTTTTAGTTTTTGTCTGTGCCATTGTGAAGTTGTATACGTGGGTTAAATATTGAGGCCATCTGTTTAAGGGACACTTTGCTGAGGATAATTGGAGATTCTTTGGCCTAATTCATGCAAACAGTAGTGAGAGTTTCTTTTATTTGACTTTTATTTGAACAATAGCAGATATACACCCTGCAAGGAGTCTCAGTAATAGTTAAACACATTTATTTTCCCCCATCTGATGAAATATGTATCATTCCATTTTAGTTTCCTTTAGAAGCCTTCTTTAATCTCAGCCAAAATAAAGTCCAGCTGAGTTTTCTTATGGCTTAATGCAGGAGTACGGAAATCCACAGGAAATTTGGATGACTATTATTCCAACATTACAAATGTTTAAGAGGGTTTTACAATGTGTATGAAAATTAAAAGGAATGTCTGAGAGCAGAACATTTAAAACTACATAAACAAGCACACGTCTATGAGAAATTACCTTGCTTTTTATCAAAAACTATTAAAAACATAAAGTATAATAAAATCAAAGCAAACATTTTTTGGTAAAGACTGCTACTGGAGAGAGTGGTTGATTACTCAGTTAGTTTCAAGTAATGAAGTTGGTTTCACTCATAGGTGCCAAGTGACATATTAGGTGTGAAGGAGAGTTCATGATAGGAAATTCCAGTTCTCTTTATTTGAGGGATAATGTTCATGTGGTGGGGAATTGTTAGGTCTTGGGATAGCTATAGCTGTCCCCTGCCAAGCAGCTTATATCACTCATTAAATTAGTAGGTTGCTGTTGACTGGAGTGTGATTTCTCTCATCATAAGGATGTAGGGTGACTTCACTTGAGATACTCCTCCCTTTTGGTCTATAGGACATGGTCAGATTCAAGGGTTATATCAGTTTATGAAATGTGACATTGCTAACTTATAATTAGTGTGCTCTATCTTTCTAGGACTGAAGTTTGTTCAGTTTTTATTTTTGTTCATTCATTCATGCCCCACCTTTAATGTACCTTAGGAAGCCTACATGTATTTAACCTTCGAATATTCAGCTTTTGTTTTTATCTGGCTCCAGGATTAAGTCACATTCAAACAAATAAGTATACCAGAGGAAATAATTGAAAATAACTTATTTTACTTCCCGGAAAACATCTAAGAGGGGAATAAATGCATCATATTTAATAAAACTTCTACAAATCCTTTCTCCATCTCTCTGACATTTTACATGGCTGTTAGCTGCTTCCCCAGAGTTTCTCCTTCTTGAAACTTACCCCAGAAGCTCTTCCCAAATCTAGTCAGTGTATCGCCTCATGTCCTTACTTTTTCCTTTTCTTTCCTTTAGGTCTGTTTTCTTCTATTTCTTCTGTCCCTCTATGTCCTTTTTGACTTTTCTTTTCCTCCTAATTAATTTATGATGTCCGTGTTAATAATCCCAGAACCAGAGAAAGGAAGAAAAGCAAACCCAGACTTTCCCTCAGGAGGCAGCACAAGGATTGAAGCTGAGATCATGTGTATGTTAATGTATTTTCTTTGTTGCCCTTCTAAAAAATTACAAAGTACTATTTAAAAATTTAAAGTACAGACCAGGGAACATATACATTGGCGTGAAAAAGAGGACACTAAATTGCATGCTGTTCATTGTGTGGCTGACTTGGAATGATCGTGGTCGGTGTTAAAAAGGGACTCCTGTCCATATTTCTCCCTATTCGTGAACAGAACACCAGTTCCTCAGATGACAAAGCCCCTTCTACCCCTTACCTCTAAAATGACATAGGATTTCACATGGGAACTCTGAAAAATGTAATAGTAGCGTCTTTAACAACATCGGTAGAAGCAGTTTATTACGGCAACTGTAGGTGGAATGAGAGGGCACGATGCCAGTACATGACTCAGGGAAAGACATTCTGCAGTGGGCCAGCACCATATGGTCCAGGACTGCAGCTTTCTGATGATCTGAATTGACCCAAGAATAACACTTAGTGCTATTTAGAGCCAAAAAATGCAAACAAGGACCTTCAGGACCAACATGGTGATGTAAATGGGGGAATGACAAGCCATAACTACCAGCCTGGGGTGTTGGAGCATCACGGGGAAGGAAGAGCCGGTGACGGGCTAACATGTGCCTTTTCAGAGAAAGGAGGCTGCTGCTGCTCAGCTCCATCCTGTTTTACCACGTGGGGCTGTAGATCAGTGCTGTTCCATCGTCTGAATCTTCAAGGTGAACTTGAGATCCAGATTTTTATGTGAAATGTCACCATTTTAAATACTCATCATTCCATCGTTTGGATTTTTAAAAAGTCCTCATGGGCTAAGCAGCATATACATACCGGCAGGTATTCCGTCATGTGTCTCTGATCACATGAAAGGGTAGACTGCATGTTTTTGTAAAAAGTCTTTATCAATCTTACTTCCATCTTCTCCGCTGTGCGCCAGATTGATTCTCTGGCAGAACCAAGGAAAAACTTCCCCTTTGCCCTCTGAAGGGTTGCTGAAAAATAAATTCACAAAAGGCAGAAGAGAAGGCATATGCATTTATTAATGTGTACATGAAGGTGGAGGGGAGAACCACAGAGTGATTACCCAAGTCCTTAATGGGATACAGAAGCTTATATATCATCTTGAGGTTACAGAAAGAATGAGGGCTCTGAGCATGGCCCACACCAGGTTATTTTGGTAAATTAGGTTATCTTGGCTAGACAGGTTATGGAAATAGGAGAAGAGGAGGCCTGGCTAGCAAAGGTGGTCTTGTTATGTACATGAAACCTCTCTGGTAGCAGCGCTCAGAGAGAATAGATGGTAACTGTTTCTTTCAGACCTTTAAAGGTGTCAGACTCTCAGTTAATCTTTCCTAGAGCTGGACAAGGCAGGGCCTCTGAGAGCCTGACTGCCGTAACGCAGATTCTTCACAGGTGCAAAGCTCTCCCACAAAAGACAGCTTTGCAGGGCTACTTCTGTTTGCAGGCCCTCTGAACAGCCATCTCAAAATATGTCTAAGAAGTATATTTTGGGGTGAATTATTTTTATTTATTTCACTAGAGTTTGGTGTTGTCTGATTCTCCAACACCAGCGGGGTATCCAACAGTTTGATTCTGTTTTGACATTAACCACTCAGAGTTAGCATCAGGCTCCACAGATTTAAGGGCTCAGTCCCACAAGACTGCCCTCCCTTCAGATACCATTCGTAAGTCCCAGGTCCTTAGACCACCCATACTTCTGTCCAACTTGGCTACAGATTTGGGGGTTCCTGTGACCCCCTCGTCAGGTTTGATATTTCACTAGAATGACTTGTGGCTCTCGGCAAAACATTTTACTTAACATTTCCAAGTTTATTATAAAGCATGCAGCTCAGGAACAGCCCAGTGGACGAGATGCACAGGCCAAGATACATGGCGGATTCGTGCCCTTTCCAGGTGCTCCACCCTCCCAGCACCACGATGTGTTCATCACCCCGGAAGCTCTCAGAACCTTGTCCTTTAAAGGTTTTTTTGAGAGGTTTCATTACATAATGTATGATTGATTAAATCACTGGCCATTGGTGAATCAACTCAGTCTCCAGCCCCTCACCCCTTTCCAGTGGTAGAGATTGGGGACTGGAGCTGAAAGTTCCAATCCTCTAATCCTGGTTTGAGCTCTGGTGACCAACTCCCATCCTGAAGCTATCTAGGCAACTCCCTCCTCCCCAGCTTTGAGTCCTCTCATTAGAATACAAAAGGCACTCTCTTCACTCAAGAAATTCCAAGTGATTTAGGAAATCTGTGCCAGGGGACAAAGACCAAATGCTGTCAAACTAAACAACTTTAGGGCCATCACTGACCACATATATAGTGGTAGTCCCTTAAGATTCTAATGGGGCTGAAGAATTCCTATCACTGAGTGATAGCATAGCTGTGGTAGCCATTGGTAACGTCCTAGTGCAGCACAGTACTCATATGTTTGTGGTGATGCTGGTGTAAACCTACATTGCCATATGAGACTATAGCACATACAATCATAATACTTGATAATGAACAACCATGTTTTTTGTTCATGTGTTTACTTCTTGTTATTTTAGAGTATACCCCTTCTACTTATATATAGAAAAAAGCTAACTGTAAAACAGCCTCAGGCAGATCCTTCAGGAGAGATTTCAGCAGGAGATGACAGCTCCATGCATGTTACTGTCCCTGAAGACCTTCCAGTGGGACCCAGTGGGACAAGCTGTGAAGGTGGAAGACAGTAGTATAGATGATCCTGACCCTGTGTAGGCCTAGGCTAATGTGTCTTAGTTTTTAACAAAAAAGTTTAAAATGTAAAAAAAAATAAAAGTTTTAAAAATAGAAAAAAAGCTTATAGAATAAAAATACAAAGATCCTTGCCCATCTCTATCAAATAAGAAAATAACAAAAAAAAGAATAAAAAGAAAGAAAATATTTTTTGTACCGCTGTACGATGTGTGTTTTAAGTTGTGTTGTTAAGAGAGAATCAAAAGTTTAAAAAAACTAAAAAGTTGATAGAGTAAAAATGTTGCCATAAGCTAAGGTTAATTTATTGAAGAAAAAAAATGGTTTTTATAAATTCAGTGTAGCCTAAATGTGTAACGTCTATAAAGTCTGCAGTAGTGTATAATAACGTCCTAGGCCTCCGCATTTACTCGTCACTCACTGACTCACCCAGAGCAACTTGCATTTATGCTTAAGTGCCCTATACAGGTTCGCCATTTTTACAAATCTTTTATACTGTATTTTTACTGTACCTTCTCTATGTTTCAGTTTAGATACACATATACTTACCATTGTGTTCCAGTTGCCCAGAGTATTCAGTAATATGCTGTACAGGTTTGTATCTTAGGAGCAATAGACCATACCACATAGCCTAAGCATGTAGTAGCTTATAGCATCTAGGTTTGTGCATACACTGTACTATGTTTACACAGTGACGAAATCACCTAACAATACAGTTCTCGCATCATATCCCCCTTGTTAAGTGACATGTGACTGTATTTACTTTTCATTATACCACAAGTATTCTTTGTAGTTGATTAAGAGCAAACTGGTATACTTGAGAGATGACCACTGATGAGGCTTTTTGAAGAGTCTGACCAAGACTGTCTTGTGACCGGATAGTTATTGCCCTCGAGATGGGCCCTCAGAAATATGAAAGCAAGGCCAAGATTTTTCTTCAAAACTCCATTCTGGGTTCACCTTTACATGTGAATGAATTATCCAAACTCAGAGTTCTACATTAGTTTTAGAAGGGAAAAATTTCAGAGTAGGTACTGCCAATCTCCTACCCCATGGCAGCAATGTTTCTTTCCAAGGCAATGGCCAGTGTATATCAGTTGGAAAAAGTACCTGTAAAATGTTGAGTGGACATACTGGATACAAACCAACTAAACTGAGAGTATCTGCCAAAATAATTTTTTAAATTTCGCACCTGAAACTGGATTATTCTTTCTGAAAGTACATATTATGACAGAATGAATCATGAGGCCACTTCTAGTTTATGACGTTGAAAGCACATTATCATAAAAGGGTAAGTATATGTGTCACTAAAATTATTATCAAGCAATTTAAAATTAATAGAATATATATATATATATTGAGACAAAGTCTCACTCTGTTGCCCGGGTTAGAGTGCCATGGCGTTAGCCTAGCTCACAGCAACCTCAAACTCCTGAGCTCAAACGATCCTCCTGCCTCAGCCTCCCAAGTAGCTGGGACTACAGGCATGCGCCACCATGCTCGGCTATTTTTTTCTATGTATTTTTAGTTGGCCAATTAATTTCTTTCTATGTTTGGTAAAGACAGGGACTCACTCTTGCTCAGGCTGGTTTTGAACTCCTGACCTTGAGCGATCCACCGGCCTCGGCCTCCCAAAGTGCTAGGATTACAGGCATGAGCCACCGCGCCCAGCCAAAAATTAATAGAATATATTTTTAAAAGTTGGGAGGAGGGAGAGAAGTTGAGCTAGAACATATTAGAATTCAGTCAGCAGGCCATTTCTGCTGATCATAAACTTTATATTTCACTTACTAGGCTTTCAAGAGAGCATGAATTTATGTTCTAAACTGATTATTTTCAAGATTATATTTTTGTTTTAGTCTTTATCTTCCTCCATTTCTCTATAGTTTAACAGAGAGGTAGGTTAAAATTGGAGAGCAAAATTCCTGACATCATTGTATTTCTGCTTGAGACTTTTTAAGGCAGCTATACTTTAATTGCCTGTTTGATTAACGGGGCTTGAGGAAAACAAACTTTTGCTGTTTCTCCAGAATTGTGTCACTGAAATACATGGCTGTTATAGTAAAATATGTGTCACTAAAATATATTCCAAGGCTGTTTTCTGTAAAATTCATTGGGCAGTCAGAGCATACAATTCATTTTGAGTAAAAAACATTTTTTGAGTAAAAAAAGTTTGAGTAAAAAAAATTAACTGACCAAAAAAAGAAAGAAAAAAATAAAAAGGATTTCTGGGCATGCTAAGGAGCTGTAGTAAAAGCAAAAAATATTTTGGAAGACTTCCCTGGCTTTGTAAGGATCATAAACTGTGAATAACTGATTTCAGTGTAGATTGAAGTAATTAGGTATGAAAATGAGATTTAACTCTTTAGAAATCCTGCCTGTTAAGATTTTACTTCTGATACCTCTACCTGCAAGAGGCTGTATTGGAGTCACCCAATATAAAACAAAGGTCATGTCTGTAATATTCTCATTGCAGCTTGAGATTTCAGGGTAGTCCTGAAAACACTTTTTGGTTTTGCTTTAGAAATGGGTTTATTGCTAGTCACAGCCAGCAGTGAACTTTTTCAAGTAACATAGACAATACATTGAATAAGCATGGTGTTGATTTGGACTTGAAAACTAAGACACCACATGATGCTCAGTTTACGATTATTATTAACGTAAAAGCTAAGTTAGCCAGTATGGTAGCCTGAATAATGACCCCCAAAGATATCTCGGTCGTAATCCCCCAGGAATCTGAGAATGTTACCTTTTGTGGCAAAAGAGATCTTGCAAATATGATTAGGTTGAGGATATTGGGATGGGGATGTTGGATTATCTGGGTGGGTCCTACGTGCAATCACAAGTGTCGTGTAAGAGAGACGCAGAGGGAGATTTGACTGCAGAGGAGAGAAGGCAGTGCTAAAGCTGGCTTTGAGGGTGGAGGAAAGGGCTACCAGGAATGCAGCTCTAGAACCTAGGAAGGCAAAGAAAGAGCCTGTAGGAGGAGGGTGGCCCTGCCAACACTTTGATTTCAGCCTGGTGACTCTGATTTCAGACTTCTGATCCCAGAAGTGTAAGAGGATAAATAAATGTGTGTTGTTTTAAGTGACCAACTTTGTGGTAATTTGGTACCACAGCCATAGGGAACTAATATGTTCAGTTAGTTTAACTATATTAAGTTAAATAGGCCACATGCACAATATTTTGTGCATAAAACAAAAGGGAATAAACAACTTCCAAATACTTTGTCACTTCTTAACATTTCTGTTTGCAGATTTCGATTAATTTCTGTGTTGTTTTGTTTGTCAGCTTATCCTTGGTTAATAAGCAGTAAAATTCCTAATATGTAAATATCATATTTCTAGGACTTTGCTGATTGCTCTTAGCACAACAGAATTCTCTTATTACCTGGAGCAAGTTCCCTTTTCTGGTTCTCTTTCTCAGTTTATAGCTGAGATATATATTACCATTGTCTGCGCCACTGATTTCCCTTTAACTTTTTCATGTTGTGGCTCAGCATCCTGACTTTCAGAAAAGGGAACCAGACTCCCACATGGGGCCTCCTGTATATTCAACAGAAGCCTGTTTTGTTTCATAAATGCAAGGCAGACATTCCACACAGAGTGCATCCATTTTGCAGCGGTGTCATGGTAATCTCGGTATTGGGGGGATCTTATAAGGTTCTCTGAAATGTCTCCTATGAACCCACCCTGAGGCTCCTCTGAGAGAGAGTGAGAATTTGTTTTTGAACATTTCTGGCACCTGCATTTTGGTTACCAGATTTTCCTAAGAACTGCTGACCCCGCCACTGTTTTAATAATAGGAAATCCTAGAGAGGGAAATTGCATGTTTTTTGGTTTCCTGCTGATTGGCATTCTATTTATTGGCCTTTATTAGAATGTGGTTGTTCCTTGAAGCCAAGGGAAATTCCGTTATGTGTACGTATACTCGTATGAGGATATATTTGCTAGTTATTGAACTCAAAGCCAAAGGATCTCTTTTTCTAACTGTATTGGTTCTTTGAAACCAGACTATTTTCATTTTAACTGGTGAATTTCAGTTTTAGGAGTGGGAGGAATCTCATGATCGCAATTAGACAAAGTGAAAAAAAGAATTTCCATCTCAAGGAATGACACTAGAATCAGGTGCATCTATAGATTTTTACAGGGATTACTCCTAAATTTTTTGTTTTTATTTGACCGTGATTCCAAGAGAGAATTTTCATTGAGTTGCTGTTTTAACTACTTTTATTCCATTGCCTTTAAGTTTGATTTTATTTGGCATATATTGTATCACAATTAGGGATTTTCAGTGGAAAATCCAAACTTTATGAAATCACAAAATGGAATACAAGAAGTGATGTTCTTCCAGAAATAATAAATAGCTTTGTGCTGGTGACTAAATTCATAGCAGAGTTAAATAAGATGTATGTACAATGAGAAAAAGAATGTGAGCATATATTAATATTTGAGATTTTTCAGATGCCTTCTTTGGTGTGTTATATTTGTTGTGCTTATATATGTTCTCTCATTTACTTGGATTCCTAGCAATCCCCAAGTAAGAATAACAGCAGCACGACAAATTGGTAACTTTTGGTCATTGAGCTCTTGCTGTAAAACCAAGCACAGGTTACAAAAATAAGTTTTCTATGTACTGTTTACTTTAATCATCACAAAAAAACCATCTAAGGCTACTATTTTTATTTCAAGGACAAGGAACCTGAGGCTTAGATTTAGTAACTTGCTCAAGGATGCACACCCCAAGGAACACAAGAGGAGTCAAACACAAATGTTTCTGTTGAAAAGCTGAGCTCATTCCATTGTAGCATCCTTTTCTCTGAGTCTGGAGGTGGCAAAAGTCAGAATTAGACAACCAGGAAAAAACAGCCTAGACTCTGAAGGTCAGAGCAATACAATGACAAGGTCGCAGCCAGAACAGCCAAGAATAAGAACCAGGAGAAGGTCCCTTTGAGGGAGATAGACCAGCTCTGCCAGCTCTATCTGATTTAAGGAAAAAAAAAAAAAAAGGCACAGGATTGCAGTCCAGGAACTCACTGCAATAGCTAGACTCAGGAGAAAGAATAAACCATCCAACGAGATTTAGCAAAATGTTGCCATAGCTACAGATATTTAATTTTTGCTGTTTATTGGCCTTAGAATTACAGAAGTAATATTATATGCTTGCTGTAGAAAAAATTCAACACCAAACTATATAAATGTAAAGTAAAAGTTCTTCTCTCCCTTTCCCATTGACCGTTTTCTTGTATATCCACCAAACCTATATACATATGTTACTGACGTCATGGTTCTTGGTCCCTGAGTCAATAGAAATTGGCACAAGACCGAAAAAGGAATTTATGCAAGCAAGGATTTATGAGAGGAAGATTTTGCTTGAACAAAAGGGGAAACAGTGCTGGTTAAGGAGTGACCAGACTGGTTCTCTGAATAAAGGGCTGGGGATCTTTTAAAGGGTAGAGAAGTTTGATACCAGCATTGAAATCATAGCACGTAGGGGTGGAGTTTTCCTGGCAGCTGCCCGTCCAGCGATCATGCTTCTTCATACATTGCATGTCTCATTAGCATGTTGAATCTCCACCTTGGGTTTGATTTTTAGGATTAAAATGAAGCAAAAGGTCTACGAGCCGTCAACGTTGGGCTTCATCTGAGCAGTAACCAGTCAGTGCTGGCTTTGACTGGGGCTGGTGGACCCCTGCTCCAGTGGTTGCCACATCCTGTTAACGAAAACACACTACCTTCTATGAAGCTGGGTGTTGAATCATTTTCAAAGCTTTTGTTCAGTGTTGTAAGCAGACTTAAGCTTTGGCTCAAGACTCAGGCAGGTAGCCAAAGTCCACCTCCTGTACTACCTCACATACGTATTTATATGCATATAGTTGTTGGTTTGGGAGGGGTTACTTTATTTTCTGTTTTTTTCCCCCCACAAAAATGGGGTCATACTGCAATAATGTTTTATAACTTTTTTCATGAAATAATGTTATATATACATCCTTGATATTGTATTCTGTTTCCCTACAGAGGTAATTTGAAGGAGATGTTTTGTATTAAAGAGGACTATACTGCCCTTGTGGCTGGTCAATTTTGACATTTTCTACTTTTTTTCCTGGAGCTATTAGCCCCAAATTGTAGAGCAGTGTTTTTTGTTATTGGTGGTGGTGGTTTGGATTTTGTTTTTGTTTTGACAGCCTTTGTATACAAATGGTGCTCTGTCTTGACCTCTGGACTTTCCCAGGGCTGGATGTTCTGCAGTGGCAGGAAAATGTAATCAGAGTGAGACTTAGAGAAAACACAGGGAAGTGCAAGACTCCAGGGAAGGTTTAGTTTGGATTAAAAAAAAAATTTTGTTTTAACATCGACAGTTTTAACACATTTTCTAATCTTCTCGGCCAAGTATAAACTGTTAGAGCCAGGCAGGACCTTGAAAATTATGTCAGCTTTTTGCTTTTGCTTACTTAGAATTCCCAGAGGATTTATCGTATTTCCAAAGTTCACACAAAGCTGATAACAGAGAAAGCCAAGGCCAGAACCTAGATCAGGGTTCAAATCTTCCTGTAAGTGTGCTCTCCGTTACAGCCCACTGGACTGTAAGGACCCCAAATAGTTCATAGAATTTCCAGTGTCCAGTGGATTTTATTTTAAAGTCAAGATATACATATATGCCACAGAACATATTTAGGAGGTGCTCCTGGGAGACCCTATAACCTAGGGTTGTGAATTCCTGCTCCACAACTAAACTGTGCCCTGTGACCTTGGGAAATGGCCCTAGTTGTCTTCAGCCTTACTTTTGTTATCTGTAAAATAGCGATAAAATTGCCTACCTCCTTGGGCTTTTGTGAGGTTAGGGTAATATATGTCAAGTACTTAGTATGGGGACTGGTTCCTTAGTCAACTCAGTAGTTGCTGTTAGAAGAAAGCTCTTTCAAGTGTATTGTAATTTTTGAAAAAGTAAAATTCAGTTAAAATTTGACAATATTTCTGTGTTAAATTATTTATATATTTATTTATTTATTTTGAGACAGAGTCTCACTCTGTTGCCCTGGCTAGAGTGCCATGGCATCAGCCTAGCTCACAGCAACCTCGAACTCCTGGGCTCAAGCAATCCTCCTGCCTCAGCCTCCTGAGTAGCTGGGACTACAGGCATGCGCCAACATGCTCGGCTAATTTTTTCTATATACGTTTAGTTGTCCTGCTAATTCCTTTCTATTTTTAGTAGAGACAGGGTCTCGCTCTTGCTCAGGCTGGTTTTGAACTCCTGACCTTGAGCGATCCGCCTGCCTTGGCCTCCCAGAGTGCTAGGATTACAGGCATGAGCCACTGCGCCCGGCCTAAATTATTCTTATAGTAGAAAAGAGACTTCATGGACTAAACACACAATTTTTTGAACACCTATTGTACATGATGTGAAATTCAAAAGGTACAAAATAAAATGCAATGAAAAGTAATTTTTCTTAATCCTTCCTCCTTGTAACTTTCTTTTTCTGGAAACTGTTTTTACCGATTTTTTTGTGTACTCTTATAAACATATTGTGTGCATATACTTATTAAGTTTTAAATATTATTACTATCTTCACCCTTCTCTCTAAGCTCTTGTTGTAGGACTGAGGCTAATGATAGCTTTAGATCAGTACTGTCCAGTATTTTCTGTGATGATAGAAGAGTTCTATGTGTGTTGTACAATAAAGTACCCATTAGCACGAGTCTTTTTTTTAATTTAAGAATATTAAGGGGATACAAGTGTTTTGTTACACAGATCGCTTCAATAATGCTTAAGTCAGGGCTATGAGTGTGCTTATCAAACTCCAGTAGTGTTCATTGTACCCGTTAGGTAAGTTTTTACCCCTTCCCTTGCACATGAGTCTTGAAATGTGTTTTTTGTAACTGAAGAACAGAATTATAAATTTTTATTTAATTTTAAATAACCGTAGGCAACTGGCTGGTGGCTACCATATTGGACAGTGCCATGCTAGATATTTTTGTCTGTGGCACTTTTTTCAAAAAACATGGATCCCAAATTATAAAATTAAGGAAAGAGTCTTATAAAATCACTAATTTAATATTAAAGAAGTTTGTAGTTTGATACATTGTTAATTATATGTGGCTAATATATTTTCTTTTTAAATTAAGTACATAACTGAGGAGATGGGAGTTTATTTTTGAGAACGCACTGCTAGTCAGAGAAAGCTGTGAAATGTCAAGTTTGTAGGAGAGCAGATCTCAACTGAATCAGAACATAGGCTCATTTATTCATTCATTTAAGAATTCTTTCTTGAGTACTTCACGTGTGCCGCGCACAAGCCCTGGGAGCACAGCATTTAACAAAACAAATCCCTGCGGTCACGTAGCGTCCACTCTGAGAGCTAATGAAAGCCTCCTCACTTGGTGGCTTTTTGTGTTGCCTTCCCCTGACCTTGGGGATCCAGGAAGGGACCTCTTACAGAGACTCAGAGACTTGCCCAAGGCACTGGCTTTGAGTACCAGTACTGCCAGTGCCCAAACTCTCCTTTCCTTTAGTGAAGGAAAAAGCCTCAGAAGAAAACCAGTTTTCATTCAGCTGTCAAAAATGAGTTCTTTAGCAGTGTCCCCTTATTCACTTCTTAAGCCAGTCTACTAACTCTGGGCTGGGACACCACTAGGGAAAAAATGAAGTACGTGTGTATTCTACAAGTGCCTGCCCCATTTTAATGTAAATAAGCCAAGAGATTCCAGAATTAAAAATCCCTTTAATCTTCCGTTATGGGAAGATATAAATAAGAAGCTCAAGTCATGGTGTTGAGCCACATTGCCTCACTCACTCTCCTGCCCCTGGGGAAGGTCTGAAGGGTATATGTTACCTTTTCTACTGACTTTTGTATTCTCTGCCCCAAACAATGATTGCTGCTTAGTGTTAGCATTGAATTTAAGTCTTATTCTTTTTACTTGTCTGCGTTTTGAAAATTTTCTAGTATGAACACATATTATTTTCATAATAAAACAAGAATAATAATATTGTAAAAAGTAGTCCAGGCAGAAAGATGGTGAAAGGCTGGTGTGACCAATGGGAACAGAGAATTGACAGGGCTCCTTTATAATAGTAGGAGGGGCTTGAATTGAAAACGCTTGTTTTATGTAGTTGTGATCTATTTTAAAGAATGACTAGTGCAGCATAACGAAATAAAGGTTTGAGTGGGTTTTTTTTTTTTTGCTTGTACTCAGAGCAATCAAATATTAAATGTATTTCATTATTTTTCAATCACTCATCTGTTTAAGATGGTTTGCCAAGTATTTTTTTTTACCCCACAATATACATAAGTGTATATTTGGGGTCATTAAAAATGCTTAAATGAAATAGGGAAGTTCATTTTTCTGCAAGACTTTTTTCCAGTTTACCTTAATTTAGTGATAACAAATCCTTATTGTGAGAATGTTTTACCAAGATAGATACATACATGAAAAACAAAAGAGAAACTCTAAAAAATAAAAGCCCTAAAAAGGCATTAACTATACCATATTCATCAGGTTGGCAGTTATTCACCTTTGGAAAAGGTGTTAAAAGTGTGTTTCTATGCTTGGAAGGAAGGATTTTGCAGAGGGAGGGCTTCTAGAAACACATCTGATATCTGGTTGCAAGATGAAATGTTCCAGTTGTGTGGATAGCCTCCATAGAAACAAATCTCATGAGTACCCTAGTCAAAACAAAAGATGTAGTTGATTGTAGAATTTCTAAAATATTGCATTGTACTCTGTTTGCTGTTAAGCTAGTTTGGTATTGCTATTTTCTAGCATTTTTTTCTGAAGTAACAACTACCCTTGGCTGCGTGTGTTGACAATAATGGTCTGTGTGGAAAAGGGGGGGAAATGGGGAGGGAATGAATAAAACAGTAAAACAATGTACCCCATTTTGTTATTTCCATGTGTGAAAATCAGTCTCTAATGAGATGTCCCCAAACAGTGCTGCCTTCATCAAAACACATGCCCTAGATCTGAATGAGTTTAATTATCGTGGGGACAGTGAAATGAGGACATTTAAATCAACTTCAAGTGGAAAAATTCAAAAGATTAAGAAGCCGCGTATCTCAGGCAGCATAGAACTAAACTTTGACATCTCTTTTCTCCTAGAAGGAATTATTTCTGGAAGGGGGCAACAGGGTTCATCGTAAACATTTTTTTTTTCACGTCAGACGGGCCATGTGCCGACGTCGTAAGAAGGTTGAGGGAGGCACATCTCACGCATGCGTGTGAAAACCCAAGCATCATGCTTATGAACTACAAAAGGATGCTTACACATGTTTTTGATCAGCCAGTTTATCAGAACAAGATCAGTGCATCCACAGCCAGCATTTTGGATAAAGAGATCAGCTCTTTGCATAAACAAACCTCCCTATGTAAAGAGATGATCTCTGTATGGTATTTAGGTTGCTGCATGTTAATTTCAGCCTGAAACAGGAATTTTGATCAGGAGAGAAATTTTTGTTTTATTTAGGGGTATTATCTGACTCAACATTGCCAGGAGCCACCTACTCTTTTACCAGAAAAACAGTTTAAAATCTGAGGATAAAAAATAAAAACATGCTTACTGAAAATAATCCTTTTTTATGAGTCTCTAATTCTGTTTGGTTTGTGATTTTATTTTTGTTTTTGTTTTAAACAAGCAGACATGAAAAGATAGCTAAACTAAGATATGAGGAGTATATTCATCTTTGGCATTTTTCTAGCTGTCCTATCTCTTAGGGTATATACTCATTTATTAGCAAATGAAAATCTAAGCACCTGGCTGCTCAGTGTTCAGTAATTGCAGACTAGTTGAAATACCATGTTGGAATGTGGGAACCTTACCCCAGAAACTGAATGTTGTATATCTTCCCATGCTTAGTTGTCATGTCATTCTATGATTGTATTAGGGGATATTTTACTATTTCTGTTTCTGATTGTTTGGTGTTATATGTTGACATATCTCAGTCCTGATAAAAGACCCTGTTAGATAGCTAAAAAAGTACAGTCATCACCATTTAATGTATGAGAAAACTGAGGCTCAAGGAGTTAGATTCTTAGCCGAGGTCAGAGCTCTCTTAAGAGTCACAGCCTCACGGAGGGACCTTTCTGTACTGTCAGATTGATTTGTCCACCATCACAGAGCATTGCAGCAGAAAATCAAACCTTAGTCCCCGTATTATCCTATAATTGTCTCATTTTTCTACTCAAACATTTTCTTATCCATTGTTCAACATCAAATTATATAGATGCTCAAGAGACAAAGGAAATAGAAATGTGTAAGAGAAAACTATGCCTAGAAACTTTCTATCTAGACACAGGGAAAAGGGTCCTAATTGAAAAAAATATTTACGTATGTACAAAGTGCCACATATATTAGAGGCCAAGGTCCTTGTTCTCAGAGTTTACGTTTCTGGTAAGGCAAAAACATTCTTAAGAAGGACTAGCAAGTACAGAGTGACACATCAATTAATTACAGAGTGATGTATCAGTTGGAAGATATTTTTAATTATTGGATTTCAGTGAATTATGATAAACTTCATCTCTTACACATCCTTGACTCAGTAGTAAAGAAAGCATCAAAAGTTAAGTAATGTATTAGTCAACTATTAGAAATCATAATGATAATTGTATATTGTCATTATGGCATTTTTCTATCTCAGGAAAATTGGCCCTTTTTTCAATACTATTGTCATATGTATAAAGGAAAGAGTTATGCAGACCTGATTCGGTTCACACCTTGCCAAATCTTTATAATCAGCATGTGAACTGTTTATAAAGGACTTGTTTTTTGCAAATGTGCTTGCCCGTCGGTCCAAATGAAACACTGAAAACCAGAAGCACTTTTTTTAAAAAATGTAATTCTCAAATATGGCATTATAGTAAGGTTAGTGTATATCTTGATTTTAAAAAATAACATTTAATAAGCTATAGAAGAATCTCATTTTTCCTTAGGCCTAGAGAATTTCCCGTTAATTTTCTGAGACATAGTATTGAGGATATAAAATTAAAGAAAGGCCACAAATCTCCCCACATAAGAATGTGTAAATGATTAGAAAAGGAAAAAAATAACAGGAAAATGTAATGAACAATATTATAAGGAAAGTGTTTCCTATATCACTTAATTAGTTTTCAAAGCCCAAATGCATGAAATTAATATGATTCCTACCAATAAATCATTTCTCCAATGTTTTTCTTTTTTTCTTCACTCCTAGATTGAAAAAGAAAAAACAAGCCAAACAAAATGCAGAAACAGCTTCAGCTATAGCTGCAAGGACTCATACTGGGAAAGAAGATGCTAATGCAGCCATTTTAGAGCAAGACAAGTGCAACATTGCTGTGGAAGAGGAATATATTGCTGATGAGAAAAAAAAGAGAAAAACTAATCAGTTAAAGGAGATCAGGCGCACAGAACTAAAGAGATACTATAGTATTGGTGAGTATTGGTGGTACTATTGTAGTATTTTCATTTTAAAAGTCTCTAAGAATTTTTAAAAGACTATAAGTTGTAAATGATCATACTAATAAGAATAACAGTTTATTGAGCAGCTACTACATGCCCTGGGTCCTTGCTTTATATATATAATCTCACATAAAGGGATCACAATAAAATAATGTTGTCTTGTTCAACTTTGTTTTCCCAGCACGTAGCACAGTCCCTAGAACATATCGCATGCTAATAAAAATGTATGTAATGAATGGTCACTTTCCCTTTATGAGAAATATGTATTTTCCTTAATGTATATAGACCTATCCATGAATACGTTGATAGAAATGGCTGCACTTTTTGGCAATAGAAAATGGAGGAGAAATGGCCTAGCATCTGTCAGTTAAAAAAAAAAAAAAAATGCACCGGGGAGTTTTAGTTAAAAGGAATCTTAAAATGAGTCCACAGTGATATATTGTTTCTCAGCATAGCCGTTGAATCTGAAACTGCTTTAGCAGGAGTTGGCATATCTAGCTTTACTTGCATCACACATCTCACTCCTACTGTCCTATCACATACAGGTCTGCAGTATGTTCCAAAGTGAATGCAAATAAAATAAATAAAGGGTGTCAGTTGTCAGGACTTGACGTGGCTGGCACACAGGTTATGGCATACTCAAGATTGCTAGACAAAGGGAGAGAAAATTGAGGGAGGTCTCTGAGAACATACTGCAAACACAGTGTATGAAATGTGGTCTTGTAGCAGAGCAATGAGACTGGTTCTGGAGGGCCCTCGACTTGGTCTCTAAGTTAATGCCAGACATACCTTGTGTCGGTGCTTAATGTAACTGTCTAACAGTGCTCTAAAGATAAAATGGACTGCTCTTGAGTTGGCGATGAGTGCTGCCTTGCTGACATTGCTCCCACACAGGCAGATGAGCTAACTGCAGCCGAAAGCATGTGGTTTGTAGCATTACAGTGGGCTGAGATGCTTGTATAAGGTATTGCATATCTTAATGGATGCTTTTAATCTCAAGCCATTCAGTATTTTATAAAAAGCTGTAACTGTTAACCAGTGGAAAGAGACTTGTGTTGTTAATAAGTTTCCTCCTAAAATTTAAAGTATTGTGTGTTATCCCTTATTTCCAAAAAGAGGAAGGGGGCGATTAAGGAAAATTTCATTTTACATCGTCTTTTACACGTGAATCCTTGCTGCATTCAGATAGCTTTCCAATACGGAAATGTTGAATGTGTAATACCGAGTCTGAAGCAATACCGAAACAATACCCTTCACTCTTTACCTGACCCACTATGACTTGGCATAACCAAATCAGCTCAGTCATCATTCCTTCTGAGAAGTTTTCCTTGTCCCTGTCCAGGTTAGACTTCCCTTATGCGTTGTTATCATGGATTTCATCTGATTCCCTATGTACGGGAGGGGTGACAACCTATAGCATTGGCTTTGTGTCTACAGCATTACAGGTGCTCTTTAAATGTGCGTTGAAGGGAAGAATTAATACATACAGATGAATGAATACTCTGTCTTTGTTTGTTTGAATTTCATGAAAATTCTGTAAGGATATAAGTGACAGTGTAGTCATTGGGTAAGTATTATCTTGTAATTTTATTTGGTACCAATAAGTAAATAAATGCCTTTATGGCATGTCATCTTCTCTCAAGACTGATAATGGTAACAACTGGTTTGGACGTTTGAGGCATTTCCTCAGGAGAATTCAGTGCTTTGATAAAACCTCTGGGTGGGCCATTGAATTCACCATTCTTCAGCCCTTTCCAAATCTGATGTGGGTGAGAAACTCCCATCCCGGCAGGTTTGCTTGATCTCGCAGGGTGTGCCTGTTGTATTCCCGAGGTTCCCGACCCGGGATGCTGTTCTCTGCCACCAGGGGGCGCATCAGACCTCAAGTTACAGATCGTCTCAGGTCCAGTTCTCTGCTGCTTTTGGTGGCTCCAGTCAGGGTGGGAGAAGAGAGAGGAAAATGCGGGGATCTTGTTGGCCTGCTGAGGATTTGGACTTTATCCTGTAGCCTGTGGGGGGCCAGTGGAGGAGAATTTCAACAACAAATGAAATTCCATACTTTTTCTTTACTATACGTTTTTGTTTCCATTAACTCTGCCATGAAGGTGACAGAACAAAGGCAGCTGTACTGGTCTGACACTGACCCTGCAGGAAGGTGCACACTGAAGGGAGATTTTGCTCACAGAAATGGCAGTATTTGGTGACCAGTGTAGTGTGTGAGGGAGAAAGGGAACAGAGTACAAAACTCACAAACTAGGAAGCCAAGGAGGAAGGAAGGCAATGAATTTGTGTTTGGAGATGTTTTTGAGATGCCAAGTAAATTTGTCTAGAGGGACTTAGATTTCACTTGAAGGGCGTACAAATTGCTATTTACAGGTGTGAGCTGAATCCATACGTGTAAAAAAAGGTAATCCAGGGAACACAGAGAGAGTCAAAATGAAAAGTTTGATAAGAAAAGAAATGATAACGTATGTATAGAGAAAAAGACCACAAGGATATTTAACAATATGTTGATATTTGTTTTCTCTGGGTATAGAAATTGCAAGGGAGTTTGTTTTCTTTCTTTTTTCTTTTTTTTTGCATATTACACATTGTGTAGTTATTTTTAATATTAATCAGGAAATATAGAAAACAATAGTAAAGGCAAGGACTTTGGAAAAAGAACATTAAACAGATACAAAGTTCTATAAGCAATGTGCGACAAAGTACTTTTTGTAGGTATCTATTCCACATCTATTGCATTACCTGCCTGATCTAAAGAAGCATATTTTAAAAAGGAAATGTTTTCACTTGTTGAATTAGGCTTGTCTGTGCATCGCTTAAGCCTTGGGTATAATGCATTGCTATCTCCTGACACTTAAGAGAACACAGCACTTAAGATAGTGACAAAGGATGTTACGGAACGACTGAGTCACTAGAATTGCCTCATTGTAACAACATGGTACTGATTTTAAAAATGTTTTGTTTTTGAAAGGAGAGTAGGAGAAAGGAAGCGTAGTAATTACATCGGAGCAGATGGCATCAGATAAATCTAGATCCAGCACCTAGCGCAGCACCTGGCGCATAATAAGCATCAGAAAAAGCTTCTAGAATAAGTGAACTCAACCCTTCTGTGCTTGCATTTGTATTTACTCATATAAATAGAGGACACCGTTTTTCATTTATTCTGTGTATTTATGTAAACGTTTAAGGAATCCTTTGGTAATAATATGTCTTAATATATTTTTCAATATTAACTATTAACTTAAATTTGATGCAAGTATGTTGGGATGTTTATAAATGTGTCAAAACATGTTTGGTCTGTATTACAGTATCAAAATATATTAAATTGGCATGAATTATATCACAGGATAACTTTTATATTAAAGGACTGCATTTTCCTTAATCTTAGAAAGGTGCACTTTTTTGCTTCTAAGAATGCCAGGATAGGAATGGGAATTTTACAAACAGGGGTGACATTACAGTGTCGGGAAGTTCTTTAACTGAAACATAGCTATGCAGTCTAAGATTGGGATGTGATGGAGACATTTTACAAATAAGGGGGGCAAGCCTAAATTGGAATAAAATACTTTATTGTGGCTGTGTAATGTTCTAACATAAAAGGTTAATTCCAAGAATCCTTTATAGTAAAGTAGAAATTTTAAGAAAATTGTAGTTGCGAGGTCATAAAAATAACAAAGACAAAAGACTTAAATAGGAGTGTGGCTAGTTTTGTGATTATCATAGTCAGATTTATTTAAACAGAACCTCTGCATTATAAAGAATGAATTTAGCTTTCAGTAGTAAATCTATAATGTCTGTATTAATCATCTTAAATCATAATTTTCCCTCCCGAATTCAAAAGAAACTTGCCAAGAAAAAACAAATGCGACTCTCTCCTTTTCCTCTGCTATATATTTTTGTTTTTCACAACATGAAAGTAACCAACTACGGAGTTATTTCCCACAAGCAACCCTGACACTTTTCTGCACACGGGTTACTTTTGCTTAGGATTTTTGTTTACATGTATGAAGATCTGTAATTAGTGTTTGTTTCACATAGCAAGTGCAGAAAGCCAAGGTTATCTTATTTTGATAAGTTAATTTCCAAACATAAATAGGTAAAGTCACAAATGTAGAATGGGCTTGCTCTTCCATTTAAAAGTAGTGATCATTCTGGTACTTTACATCTCAAAGAATCAAAGAATCCAAAATTAAAATGAATTTTCATGGGGAAATAGGATGTCAAGAACCTAGTATTGTTTTTAACCAAGCAAAATGAGTTTAGGGGATTTGAGTATAAGATAAACTGAGATTATCGGGATGTAAATAGGCCTGTGCTTCTTGGGACCATCAAGGCAGTCAGACAGATGTTTTAGTGATGTCATAGCATGAACACCTAGGCAGTGAGCAGGACAAACCGGAAAGGTATCCCCGGAATGCATGGAATGTGGCTGAACAATGAAAGTGATAAGACAGAAGATGAGAGAAATGCGAGGCATGAATGAAGACTCTCAGAATCCAAGGTGTTCTTGGAGAAAAGGCTAGAACAACAAAAGCAATAATCAAAGGCAATATTAGATTAGAAGAATGCTTTTATAAGCTGAAACTCATACCTGAGTGTAGAAATCAAGAGCTCATTATATTTAGACACAATTAAGGGGGAAACTCAGCACTTTGATAAATTATAGCAGATGTTTACAGGTCACGGCTAAATGGTAAAGACAAAAATTTTTTTAAAAGTTACCCTCAAAGGAGCAAAGAGGACAGTCAGACACAGACTTCTCCATAGCAATGAACACCAGAGGAATTAAAATCTTTTTCAGAGTTGTGCGGTAAAAGTTGTTTTTCAAGTTCAAAAGACAACCAAACATTCTTGGACATAGAAGATCTCAGAGAGATACCTCTTGAGTCATAGGTTGCCTGAAACAAATTTATGGAGAGGGAGGGATGTTCTTGTCTGAGACATGTCAAAATCTGGGCCTGAAGAATAAATAAGTCATTTTATGAAAGAATTGGTAGTGAGCATTGTAACTAATTAAAAATACATAATCATTGTAATTATGGTCGTAAGCGTGAATATAATAGGCACCATAATTCTTAAAACCCAAGATCTGATACCTCCCAATTATGTAGTAATTAACTAGTTTTATAATTCTTAGATTAACAAATGTTGAGAAATGGAGGTAGAAAGAGAGCAAAGAGAGTAAGCACCCTAGATAGGAAGAAGTCCAAATACTCAAATATCAAATGCTGCAGACCCTCCAGCCCCACAGCATTTATTCCTATTTTATAATCTGAACAGCCTAGTTTCTTGGTTGCCATTCTGAGCAGTTAGTGAACACCTGAGACATAAAACAGACCCCTGGGGTAGAGAGAAGTTTCTGTTTCTCATGACTTGGAAGCTCTGTAAGCCTCCAGAGAAGATTCTATGCCATTCTTGGGCCTCCATAGACTGTTGTTGCTTTCTCTCTCTGCTCTAGTTTTGACACAATCACTGTTGACATTTTCATCCACACTGTTTACAAAAATTCAAAATATCAACAATGTGGTAAACCTTGTCCTATAGAAAATACGTTCCAAAGGGAAAAAAGGATTTATGGTCTAGAATTTCAGAGTTATGTTTCCTTAGAAATTCTGGTAGTTAGGGAGTAGAAATGTCTACAAGTAAGTAGCTCTGAAACAAACACCCCTGAGGACCTGGCTGGGATTATACCAGCTTCGGCTCAAGGGACACTCCTGCCCTGACCACTCACAGCCCCAGCACTCCCGATTAACACATATTTTCTTGTCATTGGTGGAACAGAAAGGCACAGTCACTGAACCAAGCAGCTGTCTCGTAACCTATCGTGCTACGTATGACCTTGAGCTCAGGGTCTGGTCTAATTATAACCACAGTGGTCTGCATAATACAAATCTCACTCCCTGGTTAATCTGTCTTGTTCTATCTGCTTGCATTATGAAAAAACCTCACTGTAAGAGAAATGCCCAAATGTGGTTTGGGCGGAGGGTAAGACAGTGGATTAGACTAAATATGGTCAGTATTGTTAAGCTTTGAAAAATCAAATTAGAGGTAAACTTGGCGGGGGGGTGCAAGAGAAAAAGACTCTAACTCTGTGATCATGATGAGTGAAGTAAAGCATCTAGTCCACAGGGGACACTCATCCCTAGTAGGTTCTTTCTGCTCTTCCTCATGCCTGCTGTTGCTTCTTTTTTCCTTCCTACCTTCTTTCCCACCTTCCAAAATACTCTTTTCAAAATGGCTTTTTATAAGAAAATGGACCTAACTGGGAAAATTTACACTTTAAAAGAAAATACAGGGAATATAAAAGCCAATTTCGTATGAATCAAACCTATGTATGTCCACTGTCTTAGTCCCTTTGGGCTGCTATGGCACCTACTGTATGACATTTTTCTCTGTGTCAGAGGTTAAAATACAAAGTTCGTATGGGGTACAAAGTTCATTCTTCCCTGATACATCTTTTTTTTTATTGTAACAGCTTATAATTTAGATTTTCCAGAAGTTACCCTTAAAGTGCTAAATGATAGTACTGAACATGTTAATTGCACTTTTTACATTGTCAGGACAATAATTTGAGATGTATGCATCACCAGTAGAGAATGTTGTTTCTTGAAGCAAATACAAGTCCTGTATTTTCTTCAAAGACATTTATGACTTTATTTTTACTATTAAATCTTTAGTCCATCTGCACTGATTTGAGAATGGGCCTAAACTTTTCTCCAAATCTTAGTCAATGTTTGATAATCCTTAAAGTTCCTGAGGCCTTACTTTGCACATTGCAGAGTGGTTTTTCTGAGTTGCCTTTTCAAGTCCTTACAGTAACTTTTTGGAGACCATAGCAGCCCTATTTTACACACTGGGAAACTGTCTTTGCTTAAGTAAAGTCACTTGCCAAGGTCACCCACTGGGCAAGGGGCAGACCAGGACTCTCGTTCACATCTGTGTGATGCCAAAACCTCCCTTCTAATAACCTGAAGTTACATGATACTTGTGGGAAAAAACAACCTTTTTTCACTGATTTGTAATGGCGCTTTTATTTTACACTAAATTCCTATTTTTTAGTTATATCACCACAGTGTTTTGATGGCTATAGCTTTATAATCATGTGTTTTAACAACAGTAGAGTGTTCCTAGCCTCGCTTATCTTTTAAAAATATTTTTGGATAGTCTTATGTATTACTGAATAATTTTATGAATTCTTAATGTTTTTATGACAATGGTGCTATAAGTAGAAAATTCATCTGCTAATAATCACATTTTTATTTCCTTTTAGTATTTAAAACTCTTACCTGTTGCTTTGACTGGAGATTTCAGAGCAAGGTTGGGTATAAACCATAAAGTAATATTGGTAGTGCTTTACTTTTTAAAAAAATTGCCTCTGGTTTCTGATATAAAAGCTCATCTCAGTTTATACAAGTACACTTCAGGAAAGTTTAGCATAGTGCTTAGTTTCTCGAGAGGTCATCGATGTGCCTGTGGGTGCCTGTGGTGCATTTGTGCCCAGTTGTTGCTTTGCAGCACTGTGGCTGGGCCAGGTGGCATCCAAGGAATGGCAGGGATTCCCTCATCCTCGGGGTTTCCAAACTGTCTCCATTATGTTTATAGTGTTTCTGCTTTTATCTCCACTGCAAAGCTTTTTCTTTATGACGTTAAATATTTGTGGTCTGGCCTTGGGTCACATAAGCTTAGCCTCTATGTTGTAATTCAGTGGCGTGGTAGATACCATGCCTTAAAAGCTTTGCGGGAATTGTGCTTGTGCAGTGCTTGTGGGTATCTTTCCTTCTGCTCACCTGGAATCTTTCTTCCATAAATCTGGGGGCAGGGGCTCACCAGTACTTCGTTCCATAATTAATTAGCTATTGCAGATCTGGAAGTGATGTCGTGAAGTCATTCAGTTTCATTCCTATGGGGAAGTTGCTTTTGAGATATATATGTACACACACACACACACACACACTCTTTGGTGTTGCATTGCTTTTTTAGAAACATATTTCTAATGAGTATCAAAAAATAACCAAAAATTCTTCATCATGTTAAGAAGTTCACTCTAAGTTTTCTAACAGTTGGGTGTTTTTTTTTTTAATTTTGTACTTTTAAAAAATACAATAATGGCTGTTTGATTTCATAAAATGCTTTTTGGGCATGTATCAAAGTGATCAGACATGGTTTTTCTCCTTTAAACAATTTATAATAATCATATGAATGTTATATCACTGCTGCATTTCTGGAATGAAACCTTTCTGCTCATGGTTTATAATTTTTTAACACTATTCAAATTGCTATTTACGTTGACTACATTATTATTAATAATAATAGTATTTGTTACAGTTAGTCTGTGTCAGACTCTGAGATTAACACTTTATTCATCATTTAATTTTCTGAACAACATTATGAGATAGTAATTCATTTTATAGATGAGGAGAGCAATGCACAAAGATTTCAAGTAACTTGCTTAGTGTCACATAGCTATGAAAATGTGTCAGGGTTCTAGGCAAACCTAGTTCATTTTGCCCTAAAGCAAATTGTAATCAGAAAGATGTTTGGTGACGTAAAGGAGATGGCACATGATCTGATTGTGTGGTTGATATCATCAAACTGTCATAGCTGAATGCATCAGTTTCCAGTATAGGGGCATGCCTCTCATTGGAAACAGATTCTCCTATTCATAAATCAGGGTACCCCTTTCTGAGAAAAATCTAGAGAGGCACAGACAATTTTTGCCTCTGTTGGATGCCATGGAAACCATCCTCTCTCTTTAGATGAGGGTCTTGATGGTATTGTGCTGCTGGCCTCACATAACCCATTCAGACACCCTTATAATAGAGATAGGTAGAGGGGGGAGAGTTGATTGTTCACAGGGAATAAGGAAAGAAGGAGACACATACACTCAGTAAGTGTAAGCCCAGCACAGATTTGGTCCTGATATAATTTGAAAACTTGATAATTTTCAAAAGTTCTGTTGTGCTTATTCAGGTAATTGATAATAACAGGGAAAAAGTATATACTGTTTCTTTCTGTCCTTCTTATTCTATAGAAATTATGGAATCAAGATTAGAGAATTCACAGGTGTCTCTTTTGTTTTTGTTTTCAAGCACTGTAATGAAGCGTGTCCAATGTCTTGACTTCACCCAGTCCCTGGTGGTCTGTGACAGGAGCCTGATGCTCAGGTTTGAAGGACATTAGTATTGACTTATTCTTGCCAGTTTTTCTCAGATCTGGAATATCTAGCCAGTCCTGCATTCCATAACACCCCTCAGCACACTCTGTCCACATCTGACATCACTACTTGAATCCTCAAAAATCCTCTCGTTGAATCTCAACCTCTTTTCTTGTCTTTTCTTGCAAAGCTGTTCTCCATTTGTGGTAGGCAGAGTAGCTGGCCCCCAAAGATACCCATGGCCTAATTCCTGAAACCTGTTAGGTTACATGGCAAAGGTGCATCAAAGTCGTAGATGGAATTGAGGTTGCCAATCAGCTGACCTTAAGGAGATCTGCCTGGATTACCAAGGTGGCTCAGTGTAATCCCAGGGTCCTTAAAAGTGAAAGAGGGTGACAGGAGAGAGAGGGCTAGACAAGTGGCAGTGTGAGATGGACATGGGCAGAACTGTTGGCTCTGCAGATAGAGGACGGGCCTTGAGCCAAGGAAAGCAGCCTGCTGCCGGGAAGCAGGAAAGGCAAGGCGACCCATCCTCCCCTAGCGCCTCCAGAAGGAAAGTGGTGAGACCCATGCCACTCTTCTAGTCTATGGAATTGTTCAGGTAATAAATCTGTGCTAATTTTTACTTTCGAGTCACTAAATTTGTGATGATTTGTTACAGCAGCAATAGGAAACTAATTTACCATGCTGTTCTCTCCTCCAGCGTCTCTCTGTCCCCCACCCACCACTGGTCTGGCTCTGTGCATCTTCTGTAGGTAGCCACTACGGCGATGTGTTTGCTTACTCTTTATGTGACTGTCACCCTGGTGTTGAGACCCCACCCCTGGGTGAACCCTTATGGTTGTGTAGCTTCTTAATGTTCACACTGTTGAAACCTTATCTTTGCCATAGTAACTCTTCCCAATTTCACTACCTCTTACTTCCCCAGGCCTGTCTTGACCCTGTTGGTTTTAGCAGATGATCTCACTCCTCCTCCACTGGTAGGGTTGACACCATGTTTTGAGCTCCCTGCACTTTCAGGAACTCTCTATGACATCCAGTTGTCCATTCCCAGGTTTGCGTCTCTGGGCCACTGTGTAGTGTCTGACAGTGTCAACAACACTTTAAGGTTTTTCCATGGCCTCTGTGACCTTACGTTCATTTTCTTATCTCTTGAATTGCTTTTTCCCCCTTCTACTGCCATTTTTTTTTCATTCCTTAAATTTAAGCCTTCCTTAGGTCCTATTCTTCAGAGATCACCACTAGCAGGGGTTCCTTCACATCGGCTGTCACACCCTTCCAGGCACCAGGCATCCTGCTGGATGGCACCTTCTGTTAGTCCTAATGCACACAGAGGGCGGAATCTTCTTTCAGTGATTGTCTCAGACTCAGGAGACAAGAGCCTGTGTTCCGAGCACTCTCGGCCCTCTTACGCCCTGAGAACGGAGGGGGCAGGGCACCGAGATGCGCTTGGGTTGAGGTCAATGCCGGTTCCTCATTCCAGCTCCCGCCTCCAGGGTTTATGCAGCGTGAAGTGGGCTAGGCTGAAGGGCTTGTGTTTCATTCCTCTGGGGTTTTTGTCGGTTTTGTCACAAGTACTTCCTTATTGAACAGGGATGCAGTTCATACAGCCAGATTGGCTTCTGAGGAGCACCTGGCCAACTTTCCCCTCTGGCAGTAGATGCTTTTACATCATTTGCTTCAGGTTCCCATAAACAGAGGGCGGGCCAGGGTTTGGGCGAGTATAAAGGCCTACGTGGAGGCCTGGAGCTAGAAGTGGAAGTGTTAGTGTCACTGAGGGACAGTTACAACCTTGGGATGGTCATGGGTCCCCACCTAGAACACTGGAGGTGGAGCCCCATCCTGAAGCGCAGCAGAGTGGCCCTTTCCCGCGGCAGCTCATGTGTCTTCCTGGCTCTCTCCAGGGCCAGAAACCTCTCCAGTGCTTTGCGGACTGTGTGCTGCAGAACACGTCTTGGTAAGACACTCAGGACTTCATGCACTGAGACATATAATTGGGCATCTTTACGACTTGCTGTAAAAAAGTATTTAGGAAGCAACGTGAAACCTTACTTTGTGCTATAATGATATAAAGCCAATTGAATTAGATCCTTATAATTTGCCAGTTGCTTCTTTGCTTTCCACATTGAGCTGACTATAACACATGGCGTTGGATTTGTGGCTTTGACAGGTGCATATGATTTTCCCAGTGTGATGTTAAATGAGTGAAAAAAAAGTGTTACCTACAATCAAACACATCAGGCTCATTGCTGTATACCAGGAAGTTTATTCAACCGTATATACCAGATATCATATTAAGGCACAGGACATTCAAAGATGGGTACATCATGGTCATTACCTCCAAGATCTCAAAATCTTAGACTCTGAAGGGAAGGTATTTTTTTTTCTTTTATTAATATTACATGCTTGGCATTTTTCTAACCTACCCACCTGCACCAATGGAAGGTAATTTTTGTACTAATTCCAGCATGTATAAATTTATCCTGAAAGGCTCAGCCAGCACACATTTTTTGTTTTTGCAGCTGGACACGATGTGAGTGGCTTAATGTAGTGTTCTGCATTGGGACCAGAGGTAACTACAGCTTATGGAAGGGTGTGCACATATGGAGTGAAGGAAGCACATCTTAGGCTTTACAATAAGAAGCAACTTTGAAAGGGTATAAAGAGACTATTCTGAAAGCGAGAGCACCTAAAGTGACAGGTGTTTATGATGATGGTGAGAAGGGCAGAAGTATGCAAAGAAAGTAGAGCTGAGATATAAAAGGAGTAAACCGCATTTAACCTTATGCCAAAAGTTATCGTGGGAAGAGTATGTCTGGGAATGTTAGCCTGGGGTATTCTTCCATGTGAACAAAGCAAAAGCAAACAATTAAAATTTTTCGGATTCTTTAGAAGGAAAAAAGAAGGAAGAGTATTGTTAACATTTTATTGCTTACCTGCCAAGAACTATTCAAAGCAGTTTTTACGTTTGTTATAAGATTTGTAAAATACTGTGATTGAGTTTTTGAATAAGCTATGCACAATCTTCTTAGTTGGAGATCTAAAATCCATAGTCATTAGTCCCGTCTTCCTGAAGGAATTTAGATACGGCCATTTAAAGATTGGAAGGTCTTTTTTTTTTTTTTGTCTAGAGGAATTTTCAGGGTTTCTCTGATTTCTAAAAATGAATCTGATTTGAACATATAGATGACTAGAGCAGGATTCTAATGGCAGTTCCTATTTAAATATGTTTTTTCTTCTTGGTTTTAAATTTTAAATAATATAAAGGAAATATTGAAAAGTCAGATAAGTCCTATGTGCATTAACTTTTATTTTTATGTTTCTGTGTTACCTTTCAGTTTGCATCCAGTACGCCCCTCTTTGTTATGTGGATACCGTTGGTACATTTCTGTATGTTTGTATGTATCTGTAGGACCTCAGATGCAGAGGGCTGAGTTTATCACCCTTCTTGGATCCTAGCATATCATCACTGGTCTGAGCTGGGCTTCTTGTTATTCATTAATTTCCTTTTTCCCTTTTTTCTCATTCCCCACTCCCGTTTCTGTCCCCATTTCAAACCATTCTGTTGTGTTCGATGTGTATAGGCTTTTATGTACCCTTAAGAAATACTTGTGCTTGTTTTATGTCTATCTGTTTTAAATGTACACAAATGACATTTATGCACATCCCATTCTGTTTCTCTTGATGTAAATTTGATGTGTACACTTCCGGCTTGTTATTTCTAGTTACTGTCTGTGATCTCAAGAGTTTATCTACCACATTTTACTTACCCTTTAGCTCACCACTGCCACAGATAACACTGTGATAAAGATCCTCAGGCAGGTCACTTACCGTATACATAAAGTATATACCTCCTGGGAGAAGATGTGTATCTGTGAGTTAAACTGCTGGGTCATATGAGCTGTATATACTTAATTCTCTGAAATGACTGAACCAGAGTACATTCCTAGTAGTAGTTCATATTTCTATCAGCTTTAGAACTATGGAGCTTTCTGATTTCACCAGGCTGATAGGTATAAAATGACAGATGGTTTTAATTTGCATTTTTCAGCTCACATATAAGTTGGAGCATCTTTTCATGCTTAATTCAATTTTATATTCTTTTGTCACTTTAATTTTTACCTGTTGCAGCCTATTTCTATGGTTTTTGATATATGGGTTAATATACTTGAGATGTATAGCAGTTAAGTTATAGCAATTAAGTTATATGCTGCTGCCAAAAATGCCAATGGCCATTTTCGACCCCCCAAAAAGCAAAACCTATGGTCCATCTTAATATATTATTGGATGTATAGGTCTTTCCAAGTTTCCATTATTATAAATAACATTGTAATAACCATATACTGTGTTACATAGTGTTTTTTTCTTTTGACTTTGTCCTTAGGATAAATTTCTAGGAGAAAGATTACTGAGTCAGAGAATGAATATTAATGCCAAATCACTTTCTAAAAGGGCTGTACTGATTTACATTATATATCATTTATATCGTGACTATACTGGTTTTACTCTAACTTCATAAACATTATGCATTATTTAAACTATTAGTAACTGTAAAAATTACCTCATTTTTACTTAATTATATCTAATGTTAAGCATTTATTTAGGTGTTTTAGTGTGCTTCTGTGAGTATGGTCTGTTTGTGCCCTTCAATAGATAGTTCATTTATCTATTAGTGTCTTTTTTTCATGTAGTAGGTTTCATATAGTAGGTTTTCATGTAATATAAATTTGTCCTGTCTTCAACTCTTAAAAATGAGATTATTCATTTATATATAATTTATTCTTCAGATGACAATCAAAACAAAACACATGATAAAAAAGAGAAGAAGATGGTAGTTCAGAAGCCCCATGGTACTATGGAATACACCGTAAGTATAAACAAGATGTATGAACATTGTTAATACTACTGGGTTTACTTAATGTTTATGCCTGACACATTCTGCCTCTCAGTCACTTTACTCTTGTGTACCCATTAAATATTGAAGCTTCTTAAGGTTCTAGGTCATTTCTTTTCCCTCCATACTTTCTCCTCTGGCAATCTCGTGTAAACCAGTGACTTGAGAATGTGAGGAGGGTGATCTGCTGGCAACCTCTGTCATCCTGTTGATCACCAGTGTTGCATAGGCCCACCTGGCTGACCAAGCAGGTGTCCCCTTCTTCCCTTTTTGCTCCATGTGTCTCCCCTATGAAGCTGTAATGAAGAGGATGGCCTTCCTCAGTAGAGGAGGACTCTTCTTCAGTTAAGGATGTTCTAGTATTTGTGCTCTCCTGCTAGAACCTCCAAACAAACTGATGACTTTATCTTTGATATGACAGTGACTACTAATTTTAGGTCTCCATCCCAGACATCCTTTCTAAGTTCCAAAGGCACATATTCAGTTGACTACGCAACATGTCCACTTAGTCTTCTATACTTCCTTTTTCAAGAAGCCATGGCCTCATCATCCATACATGTATGCAGTGCAGATCCTTACCATTGACATCTTCTTCCCTTTCCTCTCCGTGATCATTCCTGTCTTTTGTGACTATCTAGCAAGTCTAGGCCAGATCTCTCCTTTTTATACTTTCATAGAATCAATGTTCCTTTACATAATTTGTCTCAGTTTAACATTATTGATTCATTATTAGTGTGATTGTTATTTTGATGTACATCACGTGGCTTAATTTATATATCCATGGAGAGACACTAGACTCCTTTTTGTTCACTGTTGCACCTTGAAGGGTGTAGGCCACCATATTGTTGAATCAGTAGATGAGTAATGCTATGCATGTTTCATTACTACAACTCCACACTGTGTGTCAGCTCTCATCTCTCTCACTGCACCACAAGCTCCTGGAGGCCATGAGCTGTATCTTATGTATCCTAGACTTGGCACAGAGTGGGCACTCAGTTAGAGATCTGTTTTAATTCACTATGAAATAGTACTGTTGATGAATATTCTCTTTGACTTCCAAGAAGAAACTAAGTGCTATTGTCACTACCTAGTTATGTTTTACTAATGTGTACTTGTTTTATGCTTACTATTTGTGTGTCATGCGAGGCCTATATAAGGTAAGCAGCAAGGTCTGATCCTTCCCTGGTGTTTCCTTTGGAATGGTAGATCTTCTCCAAGCCTCTGCAGAGTCACGTTGAAGTGCCTGCCATAGGCATTTATTTTATGCACAGTGCCCTGTGAACATCTCTAGGCATTGTTTGGGAATATATAGGTCCAGTCATTTCAGAAAGGATTTGGGGTGTTTATATCTTACATTTAGACAGTGGTCTAAAAGATGCTGTTGACCCTCCTAACTCTCAGCATAGTGCCTTATCGCAAGATAAACACTTGAGAAGGACTGGATTAAATTATTTATTGTTAATAACAGTATTAATTCTAGATCCATAATCCTTGAGATCTGTGTATATTCATCCACCAATACGATTCACAAGCCCCTCCAAAGAATTGAGAAGTGCTGTTTGCTAGGAGTTGCTTCACATGATATATACCTCTAGCAATGCAGTGGCCATAAAAATCAACCTCCAAATTAATAAATATAAGCAAGGGATCAAATCAGTACTGCAGGTGCCTACCTGTTTGAATTATATGTTATGGAGAGATTTGTTTTATTTGGCAAGTTATTTTTATACTTTCCTTAGAAATAAAAAGTACTCACTTTGTGTATAGAGTACACACTTTGTGTATAGAGAACCTGCTAGCACTTACTGGATTGCTTATATTGCTCCTGAGCTGTGGATGTTCAAGCATCTGGTTTCAAGCACGTAATGATACCAACATCCCTCTCAGGGTCTGTGGCCTAATTCTATATATATGTGTGTGTTATCCTTATGTAATAACCAAGATTGTTAAAATTTTTCTCCTTCCCTGAACCCCCTATACACAGTATCTTTCACAAGCTTTACTCATAAAAATACAAAGCAAATTAATTGATGACTTACCATCAAGTAAGTGCTATAAAGCAAATATTATGATTAGCTCTACTTGATGTGTGAAGAAACTGAGAGAAGTTAAGCAAATGGCCCAAGGTGGTGTAGATAGCAAGTGGTGGATCTGGAATTCAAATCTAGCATCTAGCTCTAGGGTCTGGATTCTCAGTCTGTGCCTCGTACTTGCACTGACTCCAAATTCTGAAAATCTGTAGGTTTGAATACACTGTGTAAGTATCTAATACAGTATTAAAATTTTTTTTTTTAATTTTTTTGGTTCGTTTTTAGTAGAGATGATTTCTCCTAGGGTAGAGGTAGAGTCATATGTCATTTCTTTACATTTTAAGTGATTAAAAAAATATATATATATATATATCTTAACTTGTTCTAGAAAAGCTATGAGCTGTTTCTGAATAATCTGTAACTATGAACTTTGATTAGTCTGAGGCAGTTGATCTGGTAGGAGGGCTTTTGATACTGAGGGCAGTGACGGGTTTAATTCTACTTATACGTCTCTACCCTGTCACCAGTTCCCACCTTCTTTCCGCTTCCTCAGATCTTTCCTCACCTGGTGGAGCTAGTTCTGCTTACAGAGTCAGCCACCAGTCTTGACCCAGGGCTGTCAATGGGACATTCTCAGTGACATTCATCAGAGTGACCTCCCATTGGCAAGTGTGTCTGGTGACTCTGGACAGGGACTTCATCCTGGGACGTTGACATGACCACAGGAAGCCAACTTCTTTCTGGGTGGAGCTATTTTACTGTGAAGTTTCTCACTGCCCTCTATTCCTACTCCTTCTCTACTATAGAAGGAAAGAAAAGTGTATACACCTGGAATATATGTCATAAGTTTTATAGATTTAGAGAATAACACTAATTTGGCTGAACGTGGAAAATTATCATTTTAGTGACTGAACAATTATTGGTAGCTAATCTGAATTTCTTTCAGATTTCCTTGCTTTCCACAGTATTCATTTGTCAGCTATTTGAGTGCCCTCTGTGTGCCAGGCACTTTGCTGAGTGCAGGGAAAAACAGCTGTTAACAGGCCACTGTCCAGCAGCTTATAGTGCAGTGACAAGACACAGACAAATGACAGGAATTGCAAGAGAGGAGGTAGCCCCACTTCCCCGATGGGTGGGTTCTGTGTGTATGTTTTCTTTCTTTTCTTCTCAGAGTTTTATATCTCTTGGACCTCTACTCCATACACCAGAGTTGTGCCTGAGTAAAATTAGAAATCCATTAGTGGACAATGAAATTTGAAGATAGGGGAGCTCAGTTATGAACTGCATTTAATACTTTGCTTTTATGTGATTTTATTAAGAATTCAGAACGTACCCACTGTTTTTTACAGTCCTTCTGTATGGAACTACTACTTTTTCATTTCCTCATATTGTGAATAGTTTAATGTTATCTATCAAAAGGACTTTTTTTTTTTTTTTTTTGCTTTACATACTGACTCTGATTTGTTTGATTATTCTAGGCTGGAAGCCAGGATACCCTAAACTCCATAGCACTGAAATTTAACATCACTCCCAATAAATTAGTGGAACTGAATAAACTTTTCACACATACTATTGTTCCAGGCCAGGTAATTATTTTCTTGTTAAGTATGACTTTAGAATTTCGCACGTATCTTTTATTGCCATTTTTAATGCCTCACTATTAGCGTCACAGGACTATCTTCAATCTTTCCTCTCCTTAAGATCCAAGAATTCTGAAAGCATCCTAATTCTTATGAACTGTTTGGAGATGAATACCTTGCATATGATTAATACAACTTGTTACAGCTATTGTTCATTTACGTAGTAGGTGTTTCCTAGGGCATCAAGAGAAGTTCTAAATTAATGTGACATTTTGTTCCTATTGAATATAACAGATATTCTCAGACTGTTTAATTCAGAATTGCAAGTTTCGACTTAGTCCATTCCTCTGGTAAATTGTGGCCATTGTTTCATTTTAATGTAGGCAGAATTTTTGAGGTTTTTGTCTCCATTTGATACCATGACAAGAATGGTCAGCCTGGTCAAAGACAGAGGCATATTCAGCAGGACTGTCCACAAAAGGCCACCCTGGCTTTTTTCTAGGTTTTTAGAACAATCATGCACTGCATAATGATGTTTCAGTCAATGCTGGACCACATAAGATTACTGTATTTTTACTGTCCTTTTTCTATGTTTAGATACACAAATACTTACCATTGTGTTACAGTTGCCTGCAATGTTCCATATGGAAACATGTTATACAGGCTTATAGTAAGGAGCAATAGGCTATAGCGTATAGCCTAGATGTGTACTAGGCTGTACCACGTAGGTTGTGTGAATACACTCTATGATGTTCAAAAAATGACAAAATCACCTAACGATATTTCTCAGAATGTATCCCCATCAGAAAGTGACACATGACTGTACTTTATTTGTTAAACTGAATGGATTTGACAAATTGTGTAATTTGCCACTCTGGGTTAATCCAGTAAACTTTTTTTAAAAATACCTTCTACATGACAAGATATTCTTGTATCTCCACTTTAAACCATGTTCGGCCAAAAAATTTAAATGGCTCAGTCACTGAAGGAACTTAGCTGAGGCCAAGTCTCCAGTCCCCTCCATAGAAGTACTTGGATGCCATGAGCACGTTTGGGTTCCATTGTTGACTTACTAGGGCATCATCCTGCATCTCTGCATTATAGTGACATTTGATTCTTTCAGAATAGATAATGCTACTTTTAAGCACAACTTCATTCAGGCAGTGATGATGTTATTCTTTGCATTTCTTTCAAGGGCAGCACATGAAGGCAACAGGGTCACAGGTTGGCCAGTTTGTACTATAGTATTTTTGGTATTTATATTCTTGTCAAAAGGAGAAATTAGTATGCTGCCAGCACCAGGTAATGTGTGTGTGTGGGGGGGGTAGATCTGCATTAAAACTTTTCAAAAATTAATAAATTTTCATCTCTAGGATAACTAACAGACTTTAATCTCTTTCATCGTTGGACTAGGCTTAAATTCACTAATTAAAAAGCAAAAGACTATAGTCACTGGAATTTAGTAAAATAATTTAAGGCGATTCTTTATACTATGTCCATAAACAAAATAGTTGATTGGTGCTGGATTAAGGTCCAGTAACTGATAGGAATATAAGAGCTGTTTTAGTACGTCTGCTATAATGGTAAAAACACTAGAAAAAGGAGCCCAAAGCTCTGTTTCCATTTGGCTCTGTATTAGCTACATGACCTGGGCAAGTCACTTCCTTTTTTGTATCTCAGTTTCCTAATCTCTCAAATTAGAAGTTGGGCCACGTTATCTCAGATGTCCCTTCTAGCCTTTGTTATGGTGTCCAGCCCTTACAGAGTTAAATAGGTGTGTGCTGTGAGCTGTCCCAGGACCCATCTATACTCAGGACTTTTGCTGGCAGAGGGAGTGAGAAGAGGGAAGCAGATTGAGGGCCTTTCAAAAACTGCAGATGACCTTTTGATTTCAAGGGTTATAAAATACTCTATTTTGGTGCCTGCAGGGGTAGGCATCCCTCTCATCTCAGTAGATCTGATAAATCAAAACCAGTTGGATCTGCTCTGGTTTCAGAAAATGTGAGACTCATCCTTCTGGAGACTGATTTGATGATCACCTTGAGATAGAGAAGAAAACTGGTCTGGCTGGGTCAGTGACCTCGTGTAAGAGTGATTTTAAGAAGAGGTTACCTGAGAGTTTATTGAACTAAATAAAATCTTATTCTAGACTTTTTGTTACATCAGGAGACAAAAAACAAGATCAGACACACTTAAGGAAAAAAAAATAACTGAGACATAAAATGTTCTTCAGAAGGTCCTGAGTTTGGCTGTTAGTTCTCAATACTTACATCAAATTTGAGGACATATACAGAAAATGGACTTTTACAAGTAGTTTATCTTGAGCACACTCAAAAATTATACTGTGGATATATACTTTAAGATGTTTTCGCGTTCACAGGATACCTTGGCTACAGATGCTTGAAATTTTTTTCTAGGCTAAAATGACAGCCTTGCTTTATAGTAAAGAATTTTAGGACCTCAAAACCACATTTGCTGGTGTTGGAGCAAACCCAGAATTATTTTCTGAAGGCAGCAGGAAACCTTCACCACTCCCTAGGATCCAGGCTCACTTCCATGCTGAGGTAGCACATGTTCTGACTGCTACTCACCTCTACCTACTGTGCAGGTAGCTGTTTAAGCAAAGGAATAGCCCTTAGATTCAACATTTAGAATTTGTCCGACCATAGAATCTCAATCTGTGTTGTCTAATACTTTCCAGGAGTTCAGGTGCAAAAAAATATTAATGGAGAGTTGCTTGGGGAAAATGTCCATTCATTCCTCCAGTTTAGCTATTTAAGGTAAATAAGAGCTGTATACCAAAACCACATAATGTTAGTCCTTCGTAAATTGTTTTTACAGAACTCCAAAATTGGGCATTTGCCACTGACCCATATTAAAGATGTTATAAAGAACAGTCCTCCAAAACTGGTTGTTGTGTTGACTGTTAGTGTGTCATCAAGAACAAATAATTCCATGTAGGACACTCTTTTTTATGAGAACTCCATGGAGAGGAGAAACTGGTTTCTTCTTATGTTACGGAAATTGAATTCTGCTCACAATTGATGTCCATCTCTTTGCATTGATCCTATGGAAACTCAGAGCCAGTTTTATGGCCCACTTCTTAATGAGTGTTTAGTAATTTTGGAGCATTTATTTTCAGTAGTAATCAGTCTTTACCTTATATCCCCTTGACTTTTATTTTCCCGCCTTTATCTTACGGTGTCCTTTATTGTCTCAATTTTTTTCCAGTTTGAAGTGAGAGTTATGGCTGGAAGGATGGGAGGCAGTGAATAATAGTATTGATCAGTGATCAGTTATATGATTAGCTCTGAATTCTGTCTTATAATATTAAAGATCATCATTTTAAGATTATATTTGACATACACCAAAATGTAGCATGTCTCATTAAAAAAGTGTTATGACAGGATAATAATAGAATTTTGAGAACAAGAATATTTTCCGGAAGAGGGTTATTTTGTGCATTTTGGGAGGGACATTTATTTTTATTTATTTATTGTTTCAGGCAGAGTCTCGCTCTGTCACCCCAGCTAGAGTGCAGTGGCATCATCATAGATCACTGCAACCTCAAACTCCTGGACTCGAGAGATCCTCCTGCTTCAGCCTCCCGAGTAGCTGGGACTATTGGCATGCGCCACAGTTCCCAGCTAATTTTTTTATTTTCTGTAGAGACGAGTCCTCACTGTGTAACTCAGGCTGGTCTTGAACTCCTGGCCTCAAGTGATCCTCCCACCTCAGCCTCCCGAGAGTGCTAGGATTAAAGGCATGAGCCAATGCTCCCGGCCTGTTTTTATTTTTAGATAACCCAGACACTGATAGAAGAGAAAGTATTGGGATTATTGTATTGATGTTACTTTGTACAGTTTATCATATGAGGACCTTACTGCTTTAGAACTCAGGGCCTGCTTAGAGTTAGCAAGCCTGGATTGGTTCCATTTCTACCTGACACAGGTATTTTGTTTAGAAGGATAACATGCTTCTCTCTCCTCAATTCCCTTATGCTGTTAGTCCCCTCATCTGGAGGGCTCTCCCACCCTCCCATGTAATTTCTACTTACTCTTCAAGGCTTCACTGGGACCTGCTTGCTTCACATGGCCTGTCCAGAATACTTACCCACCTTGTTCTCCCGTTGTCTGAGCTCCTGCAGTGTCCACAGACATGCTCCACACCCTTTGCACTGCACACATTCAGATTGCTGAGTTATTGTTTCGTGGATTAGTCTAGAAGACCCCAACTTGCTTGTGAGTTTTATGAAAGCCAACCGGGTCTTAGTCATGCATTAAACTGAGCAGAGAATGACTTCACTGAGCACTGGCTAGTGATTTGCCTGATTCTTGGGACTTCTTCATCTCTTCTTTCCCATCCTCAGGTCCTTTTTGTGCCAGATGCCAACTTTCCTTCCAGTACCTTAAGGCTGTCGTCATCCAGTCCTGGTGCTACTGTCTCCCCTTCTTCATCAGATGCAGAATATGATAAACTGCCTGTATGTATGTTACGTGCTTCATGTACTGAAGTTCCTTTTTATCAAAGAGATTTTTTGTGAGTTGTAGAATTCAACGTGTTATTTTTTTACAAGTTTACATCTGAAATTCTCCCTAAAGAGTTGGGGTTAGGTAATTGGAGAATGAAATGCATCCTCTCTAAGAGAAACCTGTTCACATTTAAGGCCTCAAAGGCAAAATGCATGCCTCTGTAAAAGTATAAAGTTAAATTCCCAAGAAAATAGTTTATTTGTACTCCTTTTTTTTTTAAAGAGAATTTGAATTAAAAGTCTAATATGAGTGTTTCATTGAGCTTATGTTCTGAAGACATTTCTTTAGCCAGTTTTAGGGGTTCATACATATGCCTGTTTTTTAAAAAAAAATCTTAGTTTTATTTGGATATCTATTGTTATATTTGTGATATTTTTAAGAGTCTCATGCTCTACCGACTGAGCTGGCCGGGCAGTTACTATTTGTGATATTTTTAAAGGAAGAAGTCCACTGCCTTTTGTAATGTTCAAGTTAAATAGAAACAGTATATTTACAGGGAACTTATATGGCTTGATTTATACATATAATTTGTTCTGAAAAATTTTGATTTTGGAAATATTTGCTTTCATAAGGATGCTGACTTAGCACGAAAGGCCTTAAAACCCATTGAAAGAGTCTTATCGTCTACTTCTGAAGAAGATGAGCCGGGCGTGGTGAAATTTTTAAAAATGAACTGTCGATACTTCACTGATGGAAAGGTATATAGCTATGCAGTTTGTTTCCTTTTCTTGAACTCTGTGGAAAACTAAACGAGTTTGCAAATTACTGGAAGGGAGGCTACATTAAAATATCTTACCCAAAGTTTCAGTTTCAGATTGACAAGCACCTATTAGCTTTCCTCTGTTGGATACCTGGCATTTTACTTATTGAGGGAAACATGATCATTGGGTGGAAATGTGATTCTCTGTGACCTTGGATTTATCACTTTGCCTTTTGAGTTCTTGGCCTACGAATTGTTAGGAAGACATTATAGTATATGTTTAATAGCAAACACTAGAGTCAGACTCACTGAATTTAAATTCCAGCTCACCACTCACTAACTCTGAGACCATGGGCAAGGTATTTAAATTTCCTAAGCTTCCATTTTCGTCATCTATCGAATAGGAACAATTAAAAAATTAACTGATGGGTGTGAATTAAAAGAGATAATTCATGTTAAGAGTTCTGCATCTAAACTGGAAAATGGTAAACTCTTAATCTGTGTTTCCTGTTGACAATGCTAATATTAATGTCTGCTATTTAGTTTTTTGGTTGTTGTTGGGTTTTTTTTTTTCTTTTTCCACAAAGAAGAAATCCAACTTTTAGTGAGCCTCTGAAGATGGGGCTATGTTGATATCAACTGAATTCCTGTGGTCATAGCAGAGACTTCATATCAGCTTTCAAATAATAGGAAAATATGCATTGATCTACAATTCTAACTTTTGCAAATAAGAATAAGTAATGCTTAAAATACAAAACTTTTTTTAGAAGAGAGCTTTATTGAGATATAATTCACATATCATACAGTTCACCCATTTAAAGTGTACAAGTTTTTAGTTTGTTCACATAGTTGTAAAATCATCACTACAGTCAATTTTAGAACATTTTCATCACCCAAAAAAGAAACTCTATAACCATTAACAGTCATTCCCCCTTTCTCTCCCCTTGCCACCTACCCTCTCCACACCTCCACATCCCAGACACAGGCAATCACTTATCTGCTTCGTGAATCTATGTATTTGCCTATTCTGGACATTTTTTTATTCTTCCTATCTAACTGTAATTACATAGCCTTTGACCAGCATCTCCCCGTCTCTCCCTTCCTCCTAACCACCCATGGCTCCGGTAACCACCATTCTACTCTCTCCTTCTATGAGATCAATTCTTTTAGATTCCACATGGAGTGAGATCATGCAGTATTTGTCTGTGCCTGGTTTGTTTCACTTAAGGTTTTCTAGGTTCATCCGTGTTGTTGCAAATGACAGGATTTCTTTTTTTAATGGCTGAATAATATTCCATTGTATACATATATTACATTTTCTTTATCCATTTATCCACTGATGCACACTTAGTTTGATTCCATATCCTGGCTATTGTGAATAATGCTGCAATAAATGTGGCAGTGCAGATATCTCGTTGAGATACTGATTTCATTTCCTTTGGATATATACCCAGTAATGAGATTACTGAATCTACAAAACTTTTCACAAAGATGATCACTTGACTCGTTACAGGTACCAAAATAAATTATCTGCCTTAAGGGAGTCATTTGTATCCTTCTGTCCATGGTAGATAATGTCCCTGTGGCCATGAAGCTCTATAATGTAATCTGACCAAGCTTTAGACTTTTAAGATCCCACCCAGCTACTGCTTTATGTTTTTACTTTCCATAGATCAGCTATATTCACTCTTGCTGCAAAAATTTCATATTCCTATTGAGGTTGGATTTTGCTGGATGTGGGCTTTGTTTGTAAACATTTTAGAGAAGAGTATCGAGACTATTCTTTGGCACCATGATTCTGAGACAGCTGCCCCCTTAGCCCAGTACCAGGCTCTTGTTAGACACGTTGTGAAGACATGCTAAGTGGATTGTAAAGCCCCGTGGTCTCAGTCTGGAAAGCACTTGGGACAGCCCCTCTCATTTTACAGAGAACTAGGACATCCGAGATACGCATGTGTGAACCAGAATCGCTCTGCAATTGTGCTGTTGCAGCAGCTGTGGATTAGGCGTGGTTGATTGCTACAGCCAGGCCAGTCTGTTCTCTCTGCCTGTCCACCCAGCACCCAGCATTGCATTTCTTCAGCCTGTTCTTCCGGCCTCACATAGGGGACGTGATTGTCACGTAGGATACTGTGGTTCACAGTCAATGGAATGGCAATGTGAGTCAATTGAAGCTTCTGCGGTGGTTGCTGAAAGCATTTCTCCCTGGAGTGATTCTGTCCTGTGCTTTCTCTTGCAGGGTGTGGTTGGAGGCGTGATGATTGTCACTCCTAACAACATCATGTTTGACCCTCATAAGTCCGATCCCTTGGTTATCGAAAATGGGTGTGAAGAGTACGGCCTTATCTGCCCCATGGAAGAGGTGGTCTCCATTGCCCTCTACAATGACATTTCTCACATGAAGATCAAAGATGCCTTGCCATCGTAAGAGACATTTCTTTGTTTACCAGAATCAAAGGGGTATTAAGAGAATTACAGGCAGTTAAAAAATGAAGGTATTTGCAGGATCAAGGGATTGTGGAGAGGAGAATTGGAAGGTGGATGATTTGTGCACTAAATATAAAAAATAGAAAAATGAGAAAAAATGGAAATGATAAAATCAATGATAGGGGAAAGTTGAACGTAAAGTAGAAAAGCAAAGAAGCCAGCAGGTAAAAAGCGTGTGTGTTTGGCTTATTTTTCTGAAAAGCTATTGCATGTTCTTAATAAATTTATGAAAAGAGAAATGGTATTTCTCTGAAATAATTTTAGTCTGATTATCAATAAGTGAATAATGCTTTCTTTTGGGTTTAATTAAGGAGAGTTATATTTGTCTTCATTTAAATTCTAGGAAAGGCAGTCTTCCCGCCTCATGTCCTCCCTTAATCCTGCATGGAGAGAGGTTTGAGTGGACAGTATAGCAGCCACCTCCCACCCCCATGGTGCAGAGGGAATAACATTAGTTGGCTTTTTCTCTGAAGTATAGATGAATATTACTTTAGTCCCAATTACTTTTGCCTTATGATGCTGGGCTTATTGTTAAAAAAAAAGAGAGAGAGAGAGAAAGAGAGGGAAGCTCCCCATGAAGAAAGGGAAAGAGTTAAGAAAGCTTAGGGAATCTATTAACTTATAGGGATACTCTGATTTTCACTGTCCTTTGCCCTTGGGACTCACATGAAAAGAAGGGAAGGTGACCAGGGAACTAACCCAGACACAGAATCCCTGGGGCTTTATAGAAGCAGGTTCCCCTGGATGCCTATGGTCCTTAGCATCTGATCCACTCAGCCCTTTCCCAACCCCAAGCCACTGAAGATACCACCAGATCATGGGCACTGAAGTAGTTTCTGAATTCTCTGCCAGAAGTGTTCAGGTGAGGGGTGTAGCCTGTCAGGCAGTACTGCACAATGATTAGATCTGGAGTCACACTGCCTGGGCTTCTCTGGCTCTGCTGCATATGGCTCCATGACCTACATGAGTTAATCTTGTACCTCAGTTTTGTCTTCTGTAAAATGGAGTTAATAGTATTCTTCAGCTGTATTACAGAGCTGTTGTAAGAACTAAACACATTGATATACCAGAACTCCTAGAAAAAAAGCCTGGTGTCTGATGAGTGTGGGCTGTTATTATTTCAACTTTTAGTTCATATGTAAAACTCTGTTCCATGGCAATCTTGTTATCCATGTGGATTGAGGCTTCTAATGCATCTTAGCACATGCCTCTTTTGTGCCAAGCATATGAACATGAGTGAGTTATGGCCCTGCCCTTGAGAAGCCTGAAGTTTACTGGGTGCAGCAGATACGTGGACAGGAGTCGTAATTAAATGGCACTATAAGTATAGCAACGCACACAGTGCTTCATGAGAACGCATATAAGGGAGTGTCCCACTGCCTCGAAATCTTAGGTGAGGAGGAGGAGAGGAAGTGAAAGAGCTAGTTTTAGAAAGAAGGAATGAATTTTGGGTTCTCTGCAACCCAAGGAAAGAAGAGTGGGTAAAGATATAGGTAAGTTTAGAAGTAGATGGCCAGCGAAATAGGGTCGTTTCTTACTGGGAAATGGCTTCTAATGGAGTAATACTATTGTACATCTTCAGCCTAGGATATTAAGCATTCTGTTTAATAATAGAAAGGGAAGTTACATCTTTAAAAATTTTTTTTTCTCAGTGTGATATGTTTAATGATCTAGAATTCAGGGATAATGCTGTGACTGCAGGAAGAGAGAAGAGTTATTGGCTTCCAGTGGGTTGAAATTATTTCAGGGTTGTGCATTGATTCCTGCCTTGGATGCAGGTATATTAAGGATTTTTAGTCTAATGAACAAGAATATGTGAGTGGAATCAGTGTGAAATAAGCTTTGTATTGTCTTCAGAATTTCATCAATTGTTTAAAAGTTTAAAATTGCTTAAAATGTCATTATTCCTAAAAGTTTAATGGTAAAATATTAAGTGCAAATTATCTGGCTAAAGTGTGCAAATAGTTTTTGAAAGTCTGTGTGTGGGCCAGGCACGGTGGCTCACACCTGTAACCTCAGCACTTTGGGAAGCTAAGGTGGAAAGATCACTTGAGGCCAGGAGTGCAGGACCTGTCTGGGAAACATAGCAAGACACTGTATCTACAAAAAATAATTAAAATTTAGCTGGGCATTATGGCCCATCCCTATAGTCCCAGCTACTCAGGAGGCTAAGCCTGGGAGGTTGAGGCTGCAGTGAGCTACATTAGCACCACTATACTCCAGCCTGAGTGACAGAGAGAGAGACTCTGTCTCAAAAAGTGAAAAAAAAATTGTGGTGTTTATAACATCTCACCTTCAAGTTTTGTATTGTGTGTTTGTGTGTGCAGGACATTTTGTAACTGTAACTGCTATACAGTAGGAAGGAAACAGCTGCAGGGGTTATTGATCATCATTAGGTGCCTGGCTAAGTCTGGAAAACACTAATTAACAACAAAGCCAGTTGACACCGTTATGTGCTCTGCCTCAGCTGTGCTTGGCAGCTGCAATGCAGAAAAAGCAGGTGGTTAAATTAATCCCAAGTAGGGTATTGGCAGCTTGGACTAGGTAGAAGAACAGCAAGGGAGGGGTAGACAAGGTAATTTAGGAGGCTAATTATCTGGGGGGCGGGGGGTCAAGCTAGGTAGGGAGGGAAGAGTTGAGAAAAGGGGCTTGGATGTTTAGGAAGAAAGTTTTAGTTATTAGTTAAGCATGTGGAGAGCTGGGTTTCTTTGTTGCAGGACTTCTTACAGCTTTGAATATGTGAAATTAAATTTTGACTTTCAATTTGGAGATTATGCTACATAACTTGTTTGACTCTAAGACTGAAGCATCTTCAATGTATCCTGGGATGCTAGTGCTGGGCAGAACATTTTGTGTATGCAGGCTCCTGCAGAACAGAGACTGTCACAATTGTATTTTATAATATAGCACTTAGGGGCTCAATGAATGCTCATTCAACTGAAATGAATTACGAATTAAAGAAGCTTTTTTAAGCATTTATCAGAGCCAAGCAACTATGTAGGCTTTTATTTTCTATTGGAAAAAAGCATGGACCTTTCCATTCAAATGATTTATATAACTTTGGGAAGACAGTCTTCTTGTAACTTCAAAACTGCCTGGTACTTTGTTGCTTTATTGTCATAACCATTTATTTCAAAGCCAGAATAGTAAAGTATTACTTAAAGATGATCTAGCCTTTTTAGAAAATATAATTATTTCTGAAATTGAAAATGTTATTTATTTTTTTTTTTGAAACGGAGTCTCACTCTGTTGCCTGGGCTAGAGTGCCATGGCGTCAGCCTAGCTCACAGCAACCTCAAATTCCTGGGCTCAAGCAGTCCTTCTGCCTCAGCCTCCCGAGTAGCTGGGACTACAGGCATGTGCCACCATGTCCAGCTGATTTTTTCTATATATATTTTTAGTTGGCCAATTAATGTCTTTCTATTTTTAGTAGAAACGAGGTCTCGCTCTTGCTCAGAGCTGGTCTCGAACTCCTGACCTTGAGCGATCCACCCGCCTCGGCCTCCCAGAGTGCTAGGATTACAGGCATGAGCCACCGGCACCCGGCGAAAATGTTATTTTTTAAAAGGGTTTTTATATCTCTGCGTTTTTAACCCTACAGTGGCACTGCTACTGGTTGTGGTAAGTGGAAATACAGGGTTGCTTAAGATATTTCCAGTCATATTTTTTAAAGTATATATTTCTTGATGATTTATTTTAAGCTCCGAAGAACATGTTTAACCAATATTTTTGTGTAATTCAAATCTGGGTAGTAAAGCATCTGTTATTAAGGAAAAATAATTAACTAAATCCCAGAACAATATGTTTCAGCTGATAAACCAGTTGCCCTATTTTCATAAAGTAAAATGATATTGTTATAAAATAAAAGATGTTTAATTAAGAAATTTGAACTAAGTTTTATACAGAAGAGCTTTTTGATAAGATTTACTTTTCTACACATTTTTAAACTGTAAAATGGAGCAACTGCTATATATTCACAATAACACTGGAAGCTTTCTTTTGCACCTCCTTTGGGAGTAGAGGTGTATCTGTGACTGGAAGCATCAGATCCTAAGCCATGAAACCCAAAATCAGTGTTCAAGGTCAGTTACTTTATGTAGAGCAGTTAAATGCGTAGCTACTAAGTCAGTGAGCCTTTTGGAGTTAATGTAGTATTTTCTATACTATTTTATAAAAAATAAAAGTTTTAGACTTTGGTACTAAAAAATTTCCTCTCCCTTGTCCTTTGCTTCATGAAAATCAGAAACGTTATTATTAAGATTTCATATTTAAAAATCTTATGGGTAACATCTCCATGTTCATGCATAACTTCCAAAACCATTGTGTGCTTGTAGTAGGAATGTGCAACTCTCATGGTTCATTCTTTTGCCATTTCTTTTAGTTGATTTATGTTTCATTTTGAAGTTAATTTCTTGGTTTTATTTTCTTATTCTGAAATCATTTAAACATAAACTTACGTTGTGGCATATTTATATTTTGGTTTTTGGTTGGGTTTCAGTTTTGTTTTTTGCCTTTCCTCCATTTTGTTTTTGATTTTATTTTTAACATTCCATGTGCACCCACCATTTTTCCCCCAACAGTGACCTACCTCAGGATCTTTGTCCTCTGTACAGGCCTGGAGAATGGGAAGACCTGGCTTCAGAAAAGGACATCAACCCGTTCAGTAAGTTCAAATCCATCAACAAGGAAAAACGACAGCAGAGTGGAGAGAAAACCATTGCTTCAGATTCCAAATCAACAGGACCCTTGGAGAAATCACCGGAACACACGCATCTGAAGCCCTCAGGCAGCTCTGTGTCAGAAAAATTAAAGACACTGGAATCTTCTAGGGAGACAACCAGTGACTCTCCCACAGTGACTAAGCTCAGCAAGGAACCTTCTGACGCTCATGCTACATTTGAATCTTCAGCCAAAGAAAACTCCCTTTTAGGGGAAGATGATGACTTCGTGGACTTGGAAGAACTTTCTTCTCAAACTGATAGTGGAATGAACAAAAGAGACACCTCGAGGGAGTGCCTTTCTCTTGACCCGGAGGAGCTAAAGAAGGCTGAGTTGCAAAGAATTAATTCTGCTATGGAAATGCAGGTGCGGTCAGCCTTGAACTTTTCTGGAACAGGGAATGATGCTGAACTGAAGGGGGCCCTAGATTTAGAAGCCTGTGAGAAGCAAGACATAATGCCAGAAGTGGACAAGCAGTCTGGTTCCCCAGAAAGCCAGGTGGAAAACACACTGAACATACATGAAGATCTAGACAAAGTGAAACTTATTGAATATTACCTTCATAAGAACAAAGAGGGGTCACAGTTATCTGAAAATTTGCAGAAGGCAGAATTAGGTGATGGCAAAAGTATTGAACCAGAGGGAATAGACATCACCCTTAGTAGTTCTCTGTCTCAGGCAGGTGATCCCTCAGTTGAGGGCAATAAACAGCCAGATAAAACCTGGGTGAAAGAGGGAGAGCCCCTTCCAATGAAACTGGACTCTTCTGTAGAAGGAAATATGATTAAAGAGTCTCTGGACTCCCCTCTGGAATCTACTCTGGACAACAGCCGTCCAGGCACACAAACAGATAATAAATCGGAAATTCAGTTATGGCTATTAAAGAGAATTCAAGTACCCATTGAAGGTAAGGTGTTTTTCTTTAATGTCTTTGTATTCTGTTATATAATTGCCTTTCTAAACCTGATACATGTAATACCAAAGTAGTTTGAGGACAGTGTTTTCTCAATAGAATGTATCCTTACTAACAGCATTAATAATTGGGAAAATTTGCAAGATATGATATCCTACTTTAGGAACTTGAACTATGACATAGATTTCTAGAGTTTTACTTCAAAAGTAGTTTACTTTTTAAAAAATCTTTCAAGTAACTTTCCTTTTTTACCTTGAATTTCCAAGTCTAAAGAAATTTGAACTGTTTTTGAAGAGATTTCAGTTCTAAACTGAGTTGCATTCTGGTGTAATTGGGTCCTCAGTACCACTCATTGCTGTGCATTCTGGTGGATTGTCACAATTCTCCATTATTTGCTATTCTGTTGGTTTTTATGCTTATTTTCAGGTTAGCTTTTATGTTTTGTGCTAAAGAAGGTCTAAAATTTTTATTAGTCATAATATGATGTAGTTGTATGATATTTCTACCATATATTTTGACTGAGAGAGGATTGGACACTTTTTTATAAGTTGAAAAATTTCTATCACCAACATTGTCAATATTGAGGAGGGTTTCCTCATATGTGATTCAGATATACTTCCTTCAAAAGAAGAAAAAAGCAAGACCCCACCCATGTTCCTGTGCATCAAAGTGGGAAAACCGATGAGAAAATCCTTTGCCACTCACACTGCAGCCATGGTCCAGCAGTACGGCAAACGGAGAAAGCAGCCCGAGTACTGGTTTGCCGTTCCTCGGGAGAGGTGAGTGCGGGCTGCACTGGAAAATCTGTTGATCGGTTAGATTCTAATTGCATTTTGATACTCTTTATCTTAAAATACTTAATTTTATTTTTGAATAAGAGCCTTCTCTGAATTGTAGATTTTAGAATTTCTAGCAGGGTATTATTTGAGTTGCTTTCTGCTAACAGCTGGTTTTAATATGACAACCATGAGGTATCATAAGTACTGTGTGCTGAACCACTGTCGTAACTTTCCACCCAGTTGATTTCTAAATGAAGCATGATTTTGATATTCTCAAGTGCCAGTAATTGGAAGTGCTCTTCCGTTGGGTAAAGGAATACCATGGAGCAGATCCAAACTCTGCTAAGTGCAGTAAAGAGGCGAGATTGTCATTTTTAAAGTGCCTATAACTCTGGGGAATGAAAGATTTTTTGGCCTTGTGGAGGGAGTGTCTGTGACTCAGCAGCAGAGAAATGTGACATGGAATCTCCTGGGTAGGTTCAAGGGGCTGTATGCCTCTAGGGAGATTTGTATAATATTATTATTATTATTTTTTTTCCTGAGACAGAGTCTCACTCTCTTGCCCGGGCTAGAGTGAGTGCCATGGCATCAGCCTAGCTCACAGCAACCTCAAACTCCTGGGCTCAAGCGATCCTCCTGCCTCAGCCTCCCGAGTAGCTGGGACTACAGGCATGCACCACCATGCTTGGCTAATTTTTTCTATATATTTTTAGTTGGCCATTTAATTTGTTTCTATTTTTGGTAGAGACGGGGTCTCACTCTTGCTCAGGCTGGTTTTGAACTCCTGACCTTGAGCAATCCTCCTGCCTCAGCCTCCCAGAGTGCTAGGATTACAGGTGTGAGCCACCGTACCCAGCCTGTATAATATTTTTAAATTGTTAAAGAAAATACTGTATTGTTTATGTGACAATCTATGATAGCAGGGATAGTGGCATAGAAATCCTTCAGTACATCACTGAGGATGTCTTTATAATAAAAATAATCAGGAAATATTCTTTTTGAACAATAATTGTTTTTCTTTTGCATATGTGGTAGCATAAAAATGTCTTTACAAAGGGCTTGCAATTAGTTTTCAAAATTGTTAAACCCACGCAGCTTGCCTTTTCCTAACTAGTCATCAAACATGATCATCTGGGCAGACCTTGGCTAACACACTTGCCAAGAACAAATACGCTTGGCAGGCTTCCTTCACATGAATTCTCAATAAAGCAAAACTAAATTCCAAGCAAGGGCATACCTTCTGGCTGATTCCTACCTAAAATGATCATTCTCATTAGGAGAATTGTCTCATTTAATAAATTATAATTTAATGTGAAAAATAACAGGATTTTTATTAATGAATTTGCTAATAGTTTTTCCCTGTCTTAGACACAAGCCCATTGATATGGACATTAGGCATAATTTGTTTTGCATTTATGTAATATATTCCTTCTGTTACCTGTGCATGCAACTCCCACAGTATTTCATGGAAACTTTGAACTAGGGATACTGGGGCAGGTGGGAGTTGGGGGAGAAAGTGTGCTTTTATTACTATTTTAAAATGTTTCAACAGAAGCAATGCAAATTTCTGAAGCCCTGTTAAAATTGGAGCCCTAGAATTAGAATCTCACAGCTGAACAGTACCTTAGAGATTTAGGCCAATTCCTGATTCTTTTAGGTGAGGAAAACGAAGCACTGTCAGCAACATCATGGATTGTTTGAAGTTTTGTCATCTATCAGAAAAATTATCTATCATATATCACTTTTTCTCTGGGAAAATGTATTGTTTATACTAGAAGAAATTTTTTTTTTCAATTTAATTATCTTTAATGGGACTGTGTACACCAAGGACTCTTGTAGAATAATTGAACCAGTCCCACACATATAATTATTTTACTGTCATTCTTTAACCCAGAAGAAGTCCTTAATGCTGAAATAGTACTTTTCTTTGACTTCTTATGCAAGTGGTTTTTGTGAGCTTTTTAAAGTAGGTCACTTGTTGAATGTCATTATATGCATTTCATCATGTGCATGACTTATTTGTCCTTAGATAGTAAATAACCTGGAATACTTCATTTTCTTTCTTGAACTAATTATTAACCACAGGTTTCCTTGGAGGCATTATATCACATTGTGTTATTAACGGTAGTTTTTTTGTGTATAGATGTTGGGAAATTTTGTTGTAATTGTTCCTTTATGTATTTCCATGTCTACCTGCCCTAAAGGAACCCACATTTTAGTGTATGAGGGGAAAGATGGAGCAGTCCTATAGAATTCCCACCCAGACCTCCACAATAAGAAATAAGTTTATTTTTGTTTCCAAATCGTGAAATTCTTCAGGACTGAAGTCTCAATAGAAGTCCTTAAGGGGGAGCTAAGAAGTGTCATGTATTGCTTTTCTTACTGTCATGATAATTTATGAATTACCTTGCTATACCAAACTGAACATTTCTATAATATTTGCCTTTCTGTTTAATAGATTCGTGTATCCGTTGGAGTTTCAGCAGCAGGGTGAAACTACTCTCACAGTGGTTCCTTCCTAGGTTATAGCGTCCTCTCATAGATCTTAAAGATGTGGCAGCTTGTTCTCTTTAGGCAGTGCTCTCTGACTCAATCAATAGACCAAAGCTCCTTGTTACAGGAAAATCATATTTTGATATTGACAGAACTTCACAAATGTGTGTGCTTCACTATTCCTGTCTGTTGTTCCTAGTATTTTCTTTAAATGTCTACTTTCTCCTTTTTTTGTTATTACTAAGATGTTAACTCTATAAAACCATTCCTTCTATGTTTACAGTGTGCTCTGTGGCTTCCTTAACTCCGTCATTGAATGAATGGTCTACCAAGTATGAAAATGGGGAGGGCAGAGGGTAGGCACAGCAATGATGGAAACCCTGCATAGTCTTTGTTTATCTCCTTTGGTTTTTGTGGCTGTTTTTTCCTGCAGCAATTCTTATTAAATTTTAGATACTAGAAATTAGAAATGGTGAAGTAGTTAAAATATACTGCCAAAATATGTAATAGTTTTATTTACCTTGTTAGAAGTTGTCAGAAGATACAGACTCTTTGTGAATCCAGGAAAGCTGGCAGTTTCTTCTTGCACACCTGTACACTACAACTCGAAACTCAGATTCACCGGGGATTAAGTGCATGTCAACCTTAAACCCTCTCTGTCTCCACTGCAGTTTGCAGAATCACGTACTTCTCCTGAATCAGCTGAAGGTGACAGTAGTGTGCTTGGGAGATTTGCAGAGTTTCTGTAACTCCACTTATAAACCTGAGAGATCCCAGCTCTTCCTGCTCTCATTGTTGGTGCTAATTTAAACCTGAGGACAGTATATAATTCCACCACGTTTTAATCACCTACTAAAGGATTTCTCAACCGTGGCACCATTGACATTTTGGGCTGCATAATTCTTTGTGGTGAGGGGATGTCCTGTGAATTGTAGGATGTTTTGCAATACCCATGGTGCCTACCCACTAGCTGCAAGTCGTACTCCACAGTCGTAGTTAGCAAAAGTGTCTCCAGCCATGGCCAGATATCCTCTGCAGGACAAAATCATTTCGCATTGAAAACCACTGGTCAAGTATTAGACCTGGGCCTATGGACCATTCTGAAAGTGGTTATGAGCCACAGTAGCTAAATGATTTAAGGATTTGGCTACTTAAAACTTTATTATACTTGATCATATTCACAATATTTATTTATCTGCATACGCTTTGTTTCCTTTACTAAACTCTAATTTCTTAAAACCCTTTCTGCAAAAAATTTCACTAAAACTTTTTTAACTTTCTTATTAATCAATAACTTTATATATAAAAATAAACCATTCCTTTAGGAACAATGCAATCTGGAAAGGTAGTCCTAAATTGATAGAGACTGGACAAACAATAAGGTTGTTAACATTGACAAGCATTTGACTTTGCATAAACCTCCACCAGGAGCTGTCTGAGATGTAAGAGATGTCAGTACCGTCCCCTGCCCTAGAATAGGTATGGATTCTTGGGCCAGAATAACAGGCCCCAGAATAAGAGCCCCAGGATCAGGCAGATGTGAATGAGAATCTCTAGGAAGTGTGGACCCTTGAATGAGATACTTTATCCCCTTGAAGCATAATTTCTTAATTTGAAAAAGGGTCATTGTGAGTATTAAGTAATTAGATCATATTTGCATGGTTTTTGCATATTGAATGCGTACGTCCTGGCAGGTACTGCAGGCACTGGGCTAGTTCTAGATAAATAAGACTGGGACCCTACCCTGAGAACCTTATGAAAAGCTTTTGAAAATAGTTCCTAGCACTTTCTACAAATTTAGTATATGATAATATTCCATGGCTTTGATTACTGTTCTGTATTAAAAAAAACAGTCTTTTTTTCCCTTTCTCAATACTAAACAGATTACTTCCTTATTTAGAAAGAGCCAGTAATTCCTGTTCAGATTAAAAATGTTCTTTTTTTCTAATTATGTATAGCCTTTTAACTTATAAAATGTTTTATAATAATTCATTTTATATTATCCCAGCTTTTAAAATAAATAAGTTGGAAATGGTATTAAATAGCAGGAATTATTTAATATGTAGAATGTGCCAAGTCATGCGTAAATGTTTAATCCAAGCTGAATTAATTGGTTAGTGTGATTTGTATAATGAGTAAACTAATAAGAGAGGGAAGTGGAAGGAGGAGAGGGAAAGCTCATGGGTTTTTAAATTTTTTTTTAGTTACAATAGTGATGCTAACATAATTTTAGCAACACTTGAACATACAAATAAGTCAAGAGTAGGTGGGGGCAGAATCTATTTTGCAGTCAGTTTTTTTTCACTTAATATGTTGTGCATATTTTCCACATCATATGCTGTCATTCTATGTGTATAAACAATATATGGCAGGGCACAGTGGCTCACACCTGTAATCCTAGCACTCTGGGAGGCCAAGGAAGTTGGATCACCTGAGGCCAGGAGTTCAGGACCAGTCTGGGCAACATAGTGAGACCCTGTCTCTACAAAAAATTTTAAAACTTAGCCAGGTGTGATGGTACACCTAGTCCTAGTCCTAGGTACACCAAACTACTAGGGAGGTTGAAGGAGGAGGATCACTCGAGCCCAGGAATTTGAGGTTATAGTGAGCTATGATCATACCACTGCATTCCAGCCTGGGAGACAGAGTGAGACCTGTCTCAAACAAAAACAATATAATTATTACCACCATGATGTTTTCTGATTGATTTAATCATGCCCCTGCTTTGGATATTAGGTTGTTTTGAATTTTTTGGCCATTATGAAGCAGTGGTACATTTTTATAAAATCCTTCAGGTAGTCTTACCAAATCAGAGAATATGTTTAAGCTTTTAAGTCCATGTTGCACATGAAAGTGTGTGGCCATTTATATACCCACCAGCGTAAGAGTATTCTTTCCCCCAGATGCTGAGAAATCTAAGTATTATGATTCTTTTTTTCAGATAGGGTCTTGCTGTGTTTCCCAATATAATACACCCTACAATGATCCCTGACTGGACTGGCAAGTATAATCTTTTTCTAACATACCTGGATTGGTGAATAACACGTTGTCACTGGAAGGAAGAATCAGAGTCCAGCACCCTTTCTTCATGTAGGAACAATTAGTCTTAGTTTCTAAATTCAGAAATGTTGGAGATTAAAGTCTGTGGAGGGATGTATTCTGTTTCACAGTTACAAAGGCGGATGGAGTTAACAAAGAATTTGTGGCTTTGCACAGTGGGTGCCAAGCTTAACTATGTAATAAAACCTTCTAGGAGCCTGTAAACATACACATACCCAGGGCCTTCCCTGAATCTTCTGCTGCTTAGGTTTTGGGCTAGGACCGTAGAATCTGTTAGGCATCCTCCATATTGTGATAAACAAAAGGGCATTATCTTGTTCTTATATTCCTTTAATACCATTTATTGACTCTCTCCTCTGTTTCTTTGGCACCCTTTTTCCTATCTCTATCATTCCTTCCCATTCTTTTCCTTCTTCTCGTTCCTCTTTATTTTTTATTTGTTTTTAGAGACAGGGTCTCGCTCTTTCATCCAGACTGGAGTGCAGTGATGCGATCATAGCTCCCTACAACCTCAAACTCCTGGGCTCAAGTGATCCTCTTGCCTCAGCATCACGGGTAGCTAGAAATACAGGTACACGCACCACACCAGGCTAATTTTTTAATTTTTTTAGAGACAGGGTCTCACTATGTTGCCCAGGCTGGTCTTGAACTCCTGGGCTCAAGTGACCCTCCTGCCTTGGCCTCCCACCATGCCAGGATTACAGGAATGAGCCACTGAGTCCAGCCTGCTTCTTCTTTAAATGTTACCCTTTTAATGACCCTCTCTCTTTCTCACAATTGCCTATAATTGTTTTCTACATTGTAGTAACTTTATCCATTTGGTCTCTGCAGCCAAAATGTGGGCATCATCTTGCTTCTTAGCCACCTCCCCATGTCAGCCAGTCACCATAGCTAGCCCATTCCTTTTAACATCTCTCAGATCTCTTGCTTCCATTCCAGCCTTTCTGTGGACCACTGACCATGTTTCAACTTTAAGAATGTAAATCCCACTTACCGGGTGGCTAGCTGGGGATGCCTGACTTCTTCCCCCATAACCTTCATCACCTAAGTGCACATATTAGGTCAAACATCTCCTCTAACAGACTTTCCCTATCTCGTTTCCATGCCCCTCCACTGAACTCCCACCTCTGTCGTGGCACTTAGACATACATTTGTCTACAGCTGTGGATTACCTGTGGCTTTTTCCTGCTGGACTTTGTTTCTTGAGGGCAGGGACCAAGTATTGTGACATTGTGTCCTACAAACAGCTTAGAGTCTAGTATACAATAAATATTCTTAAATGTTAGTCGGACGGATGTGTGAATAAATGAGCCTGTAATCTAATAGATAAAAACTTATTCCTCCTAACTAAAATAATGTAGAGATTTTATATAATGTTTTAAAAATATAAAAAAGCAATAATGACTAAATAAAAATCTCATGATTTTGTTACACAGAGCTAGCTACAATTCATTTTATTTGTGTAGCCTTTTAACCTTTTTTATGCGTGGATTAATAATACTATATAGACCATATATATCCAGTACATGTAAATTGCTTTTACTTAAAAGAATGTCTTTCTATGCCATTAAATATTCTACTGCGTGTGTGTAATGAGCATGCATTACTTCTATAATGAGAGACAAAATCATAAAGAAAATTGATTCTCCTATTAAACTCATTTTACAATGGGAAGATGTTCAAGGCTGTCACGAAGACTGAGCAAAATGCTCTTAACAGCACCTTTCTTAGAGAATAAAGGATGAATTAAAGAAATTACAAGCTGACCTAGTTTTCTAGCCTGAAATCTTTAACCATAGTTAATGTGAAATTTTCTGATCAAAAGTCACCTTGCTTTTAATGAGATCAGGGCTAAATTAGACTCTTTAATGACTGTCAGTGCCAAGAAGACCATCGTGTTGAACATTTTCTAACTACTAAACTTTCTGGAACAATGTAGGTCCTACTCAGCCAAACCAGGTATATTTCAGAATACAAACCTTGTGATTTTTAAGTACCATGCACCATTGTGTCATGCTATATGTAATCTAATAGTGATGTTTTAAGGTGAGAATGTCACCAGTAAAGGAAAAAAAACCCAAAAGGTCTCCAAAACAATTGCTAAAGGAATTGTCTTTTTCTCTTCCTACTTAATATGAATTTTGGAAAACCACTGAACAAATATATGATTATTAGTCATTTATATACATATTCTCACTTCTAAATTTTTTAGAAATACCTTAAAATATTTTGAAGTGATACTACTTGTTCCTCATTCCTTTCCTGGTCATTTTGCCTTTTGTTTCATCAACTTAAAATTCTAGAAATTCTTAGCTTTCAAAAACACCTTATTATGCAGCCACCCTTCAGTAACTTTAGTATAAAACACAAGTTAATCATTGACTCTTTAGTCAGACCTAAGCTCATGAAAAAAAATAGCCTCCTTTGTGAGTGAGCTCTTCACGGTGGCGGCTGTGCTTTTGGTGGTGGAGCGAGCTTTGAGACAGTAGCTTTGGAGAGTAGCTGGGGGCTCCTTTCTACCGCAGGCTAATTATAATTAGCTCCTGCCAATGGGTGCTGCACACACTGTCTGGGAGTAAGTATGTGGAAACAGTAATTTTTTGCAAACCTCAATGCCTTCAGGGGCCAGGCTATAGAATGAGGATGAAGGAAGCTTGGGGCCAGGGTTAATTACAGAGCCCTCGCTCTATGCATCAGCTGCTGTGGACCTCTGTAGCTCGTAGGAATGGGAACGTGGACCTGGTGTTGCTAGATCTTCTGATCTTTTTCAAGGGAAGCTGAAATATGGATTATATGTGTCAAATCTCACCAATTTTTTAGTATTGGCCACTGTTTAATTAAAAAAAAAAAATAGTGAGCAAACCAAAGAGAACATATTCACTGCTGGGTCCAGGCTGTGGGCTGCCAGCTTGAGGCCTCTGGCATTGATTTTAATATAAACTTTAAATTTTTACTTATTTTTGAGTGATCCCTTTTATGACTACAACTGTTGTTTTGAGCAGTGATTTTCAAAAGAGCTTTCCTATTATTTTTGGTGACCACAACAGAGAAGTGTATTTTTTGATGCTTTATTAAAGTAGAATGGACAGTTAAAAACTATATATATTTAAGGTGTACAACCTGATGATTACGTATGTGTATACTTTGTGAAATATAAACCACAAACTAGTTAACATAGTCATCACCACACATAGTTTCTATTTTCTTTTTTGGTGTGTGTGGTAAGAATACTTATTAGCAAATTTCAAGTACCTGCATACAATATAACATTGTTAACTATAGTCACGTTGTTGCACATTAGATCCAAAGAAGAGCAGTTAGTTGGTTTAGTGAGTCATAAATAATGTTTGCTTTTCATAGACTTCCTAAGACCCTTTAAAAATGGACATTATACAAGGTAGGGCATTACTAACTATTTGTTTAATTTGGAGATGGAGAATATTGAAACTGGAAGAGACCTTACATAGCAAGGAAAAATTACCTATTTCACATTAGGAGTTCCATCTAGGCCATTGAGACTAGATTTTAAAAATTTTAATAGTTTTCTAGCAGCAACCTGTGGTAAAGAATGCTTTGCCTACTGGCTTTTCTGTAGCTGTATTCATGTATCTCGGAAATGTGCTATTTGCTATGAATCTTCCTGGCGTTTGATGACCATCTTGTATCTGGGTGTTTGGATCTCTGGTGATATCTGCAAAGTTTTCCTCAATAATTCCCTTGAATAGATTTTCTATGCTTTTAGCTCTTTCTTCTCCCTCAGAAATAACTATCATTCATGTTAGTTCACTTATTATAATCCCATATCTCTCTAAGTGCTTGCTCAGCCTTTTTTATTCTCTTCTCTGCCTCTTTGAATGACTGGGTTAGCTCAAGAGCCCTGTTTTCAAGCTCTGAGATTCTTTCTTCTCCTTGGTTTAGTCTGCTGCTGAAGCTTTCTGTTGTGTTTTGAAATTCCCTAAATGATGCTTTCATTTCTTTAAGTTCTATTATATACTCCTTATATTGTCTAGCTCTTTAGTGACTTTTTAATATATTTCCTGAAATATTTTTTTTTGGCTTCTTTTTGTTGGTTTTCAACTTTCTCTTCAATTCCATTCATCTTATTTGCTATCCATATTCTGAATTCCATTGATGTCATTTCAGCAATTTCCTTGTGGTTGGAGGCTACTGTAGCTCCATTGTGATCCTTTGGGGGTGTTGAACTATTTTTGTTTTGTTTTCATGTTGCTAGGGTTCTTTTGCTGGTTCCTTACCTGAAACCTCTTTTCATGTCCCAGGGCTTATAGGTTTGCAGGGCAACTGTTCTTTTGCTGGAAACTCTCCTGCTTGACTGGAAGAATAGGCAATCCCTAGATGGCGCTTTTTTCCGATTCTGGAAGGTTGATACAGCCAGGGAGAGGCATGTGCACTATAGTCTGTAGTGCAGTTGTTCTGATTTGTCCTGCTCACCTGTGATTGCCACTGTTCAAGCCTGTGCTGGATGATCTTTGTGCTGGGTGTGGGGTTGTTCCCCAGGTTGGAAGTTCGAGTTGGGGGCTGGGTGAGACCCTCTCTCCACGGAGGCTGGCATTGTGGGGATTGCTCTGCCCGGGTCTCCTCACAAAGGTGACATGGCAGCTGGGTAGAGCTGTCTAGGCAGTGATTGTGGGTCCCCGGGCTGTGGGTGTTCACTTGAACCAAGTCCTGGCATAACGGGGGCTTGAGGCTGGGGGTCCCTGGTGGGGCACTGGACATTGGGGCAGTTCCACCAGCCTTGCAGCAGTGCTGAAGACTCAGGGGTGGGTTCTTGGGGTCCAGGTACAGCATTGAAATCATGGGGACAGTGTCCTGTGCCTGGTGAGAGCTCTGGGGCCACAGGAGAGGAACTTCAGGCTCCCACAGCAGAGCCTCAGAACCGAGACTGGGAAAGAGCAAGAGGCAGAATATCAAAGCCGGAAGCAGGGCCCTATGAGTGGCTGGCTGTTTCCACCTGGGGACAGAGACAGGTCTGCACAGGCGCGGGCTGTTCCGCAGGCTCCGGGACTGCGGATGCCAGTGCAGGTGGGGGTCGGTTCCAGCAGACCTTGAGTTCTTCCACCCCGCCCCCTGCCCCACCCGGTCCCGCTGAAGCAGTCACCCAAAGCTTCCCAGGTTGGGGCCTGTGCGCCCACAGCAACTCCTCTGCCCAGATCCTGCTGCGCTGTAGGGGAGGTGCGCTTGGATTCCAGTCACTGGGTACGGCCTAGAGGAGCCTTTGCTGCGTCCATTCCCTCCCCCGCTCCATGGGGGTGATGTGAAGGCTACTGCTGCAAAGCCGAATCCAGTGCGGGCCTGTGGACCTTGTCAGCTGCGGAAACCCGGGATTGGCTGCCAGCAGATCCTTACTGCACCCATTCTCCCGGTGCAATGACTCTGCACAGACTCTAGGCAGCTCCCCGGGTCCATTCTGTCCAGACAAAGTCCTGTGGTGGGGGAGGAGCCCTCTCCCAACTCGGCCACAGTGCCTGTGGGGTGAACACAGTGCCCCAGGGCTCTGTCCTCCTAATCTTCCCTGTTTGTGCCTGCCTCCCCACAGATCCCTTCAGTCTTGTCGAATGTATCACAGGGTCACCTTCTCCTTCACTTAGTGTCCTGCCTTGCTTTTCTGTGATTTCACAGTGTTCCTTCTGAGAACTGCCCATAGGTAGGCCTCTGCCTGCAATTTGCACTCCTTTCCTTGAGAGAGATGTGCTCACCGGCTGCTTCTAGTCTGCCATCTTAAGGTCTCTGCAGCTGCATTCAGAATGATGCTTCCAGAGGTTTTTGACAGAAGTGCATTTGAATGCTTCAATTTATAATCAACAATGCAAGTAGCCGATGGGACTGCAGACACATGGATTTCAGTACTTTCTAGGCCATATCCTTTCTTCTTCCTTTTCCTAACATGTCCTCTTTCAGTATATCCCAATCTCTGTGCCACAGTATACTCTGCAGTGTGTTTTTAATGCAATCACTATTAAGTTGTTGAATGGTTCCTGCTTATAAATTTTAAGTCAAGTGAGTCGTGTAGGGGTTATATTCTGCTGTGTGGACACCTAATTTCTTTTCCTACCAGTCAAGCAGCCTTTGACAAAACAATAATGCCTTAACTGCTTCTGGGTAATATTGGTCAAGTTTGTTGGTTTATGTGGTGGCAAGATTTTAGATAATCACATAGAAGGGACTTTCTATAAGATCTGGCCAAAAGTAGAATGAACTTCCTTGTACATTTAATACTCCTGACACAGATAAGAGGAGCTAGGTTTTCTTTATCTTCATTTTAGAAGCTCAGAGAGATTAAGAAACTTTCCCAAAGCCTCCAGCTAATTCCCTCCAGCTTGGGAACTCAGGTCTTTAACTTAGAAATGTATGCTTTGTAAACTTTATCTCACAGCCATGTTTTTAAAAAAAATGTGTTATGGGGGAAGCAACAGTAAATTAAATACCACTATAACTAGTAGTGACTATTGTTCAATAAAATAGATTGTAATTATACCTAAAGTCTATACACCTAAGGGGTGAATGGTAGAATAATGTTTTGTTCCAAGCATCAATTCTTAGATTTTTCGTTAGGCTTTATATCCCTTAAGCCCTGTAGCTTTGTCAGTGGCAGGCTTTTATGAACTAGCAACACCAGGTCAGTGGGACTAACCATAAAGGAAGTGGTAAAGCATATTAAGACCGTGAACTGACCCGGGTGCACCCCTAACATGCCGTGTGACCTTCACGGAGTTAATCTGTGCAAGCATCTGTTTCTTCCTCCGTTAAACATGAATGATCATAATAGTGCCTACCTGGTAGGGTTATAATTAGAATAAATGAGCTTGTTCATACAGTAAGTGAAAGTTGTTGCTGCTGCTGCTATTTCTTCATCAGCCTGCAGTGCTTTGTTGCTTCTGAGTAAAGTGCTGCCTTCCGAGAGAACCTGTGTCATTTACCTTCTGTGAATTTCTTCTTTAGAAATGACAAATTTATCTGCTATATGGGAACTTGCAACTCGAATATGGTGTCCCTTTTGGGGTGAATCCCTAAAGGAGACTTGTGCTGAAGTTAAAGACCTTTGAGGTTTATGAAGAAATCTGATTTAGCCCAAATTTGTCATTAAACAGAAAATTTAAGCAAAGTCCAAGTGCCAGGTTTTGGTATTAACTGTCACTGGATAGGTTGGTTTTGTACCTGGTGAAGTGTGTATGGCAGGTTTCTTCCCATGCCCGCTGCCATGCCTGAGGTCTGGCCTTGATCCTCTCCTGCTTGGATTGATTTTGTAGCCATAACAGCAAAGTCATTGTTTCTACTTGGTCGTATCTCTTCCTGGTCCTCCCTACTTGGCTCCATAGCAATCTTTCTCAACCACAGATCTGGCCATGCCTTGTCCCTGCGGGAGCTGTGGGCATTGCTTCCCAGTGTCTACAGAGTGTTTCTCAAGCTTTGACTGTACACACACCTGCTTTCCTTCACAAATATCCCTAGAGCTGTACACCATCTGTGCTACTATTTACTTAATACTTGTCTTTAAAGGATTTAAATCAAACCATCATTTTTTTTAACTTAGCCTTTTTCCAAGCAGTAATATCTGTGAGATCAGAAATATAATATGTGCTGGTTGTATTTATTACTACACCCTTTCAATACGTACGTATGTTCTGTTACCCTCTGACGTCACTGGGGCTGCCCCTGCCACGCTTCAGGAATCAGTGGCCTCAGAATGAGGTCCAAGCACTTTATCTTATGCCTGGGACTTTCTGTGACCAAGTGACCCACCCGATCCGGCTTCTTCCTTCTCATCTCCTGCCTTTCCATTAAGCAAAGGATGAGTCTTGCTTTTTCATTCCTCCTGTCAGGAATTCCTCCCCTGCCTGTTGAGTTCCTGTTCAACACAGATATCCCAGCTCAGGCGTTCACCAAATGTCTGTATTGGGATTTTTTGTTTATTCCCTACCACCTGAGCACTCTGAGGCCAAGCCTGGGTCTCCTGCATCTCCGCGGCCCTGTCCCCATTGCAGAATCTCTGTCATAGATCTCCAGTGACCCGAATGCATTGTCCTTCTTTTTATCTGCCATGTCCACTTTGACCTCATCACAGCATCCTCTGCTCTTTGAGTCTATGCACCGGTTCCCTCTGGTAGAATGCCATTTCCCCTTCCTCCTCTAATGGACTCTTCTGCCTCCCTCAACACCCAGTTTAACCATGCCCCTGGGAAGCCTTCCCCAACCCCAACCTTAGATGCTTCTCCACTGGGCACACCTATTTCATCACTCTTATTTTAAAAAAGAAAGCAGCAGTGTGAACACAGAGCCAAAATGGATGCTGGCACAGATACCAGAACAATGGCTGGAACAGAGCGTGCATTTTGGAGAGGGGCACAAAATGAAGCTCCCAGGCAGCCATAGGGAATTTGAGTTTATTCCAGAACCTATGGGGAGAGACACGGGAAAGATTTCACACAGCTTGGTGACTTGATCAGGTTTGCATTTGATAAGATTGCTTCCACCACTCTGCCATTTCTCCTTGGCCTCCTTCCAGGACCACTTCTGCTTCCTCCTTTAATATTAGTTTCCCAGGACCCAGTACCTGACCCAGTTCTCTGCTCATGGGTGTTCCACACCCACTGCTTCAGGAGCAGTGAGCAGCCAGAGTGGCTGTAATTACTGGTAAGGTATTGTGCTGTCTCGCAGGAGGCTCTGGATGGTGTCGCGGCATCTGAGGCCTAGAGAAGCTCAGTGATTCATCCAGGCCACAGGATGAGTCATTGAGGAAGTGCCAAAAAAGCCATCAGCAGGCTGTCGGAGGACAAGACCAGTGATGGCTGAGATACTGCTGATTTTCACAGTTGGTGACTTTTGAGAAAATCAACTTCACTAGAAGGATGAGGGAAGGAACAAGATTTTAAAACTCTGCCCTCTCCCAGAAAGCATCTGAGCCAGGTTTGATTTAACAAAAGGTATATACAAAATGGTGAATAAAATCAGAATAGAAGAATTGAGGAATGAAACGGAGTTGGAAGATCTGTTAACTCGAATGTTAACAATACACTCTGAAGGGAAAGTGAGGCATGGGAAGGAACTTTAGGAAGAAACAAAATCCAGAAACTTATTTTTTAAGGATGAGGAAATGCAAACAGATTTATGGATCTAGAAGGAGTTAGAGGTATGGAAAGGATGAGCGTGGTGGGTGGAACTCATGGAGGAGATTCACCAAGGAGTGGGAGTATAAAAAGTGCGGAGAGGAGGTGAGAGAGAAGTTCCTTCTTCTGAAGAAAAGGTTGCTAAGAGAGATGGTAGAGGGGACGCATTCTAAGAATGGTACCATAGAGAATCTCCATTCAGAGAGGGGCAGGTAGGAGAGTGGGGTTGGGGCTGAGAAAGGGGAGGTCTGGAATAGCTGCTATGTGGAATAGGAAAGGAGCTACAGGTAGGTGGGTTATGGAGCTGTACTGAGAGAAACTTTTTCCCAGCCCAGGTTAGGTGCCTTTGATTTGCTATGGACCCATTAAGCAAGAATAAGCAAATCCAACAACTTTCATCATCCCAAGTCAGGTTAGGGTTAGAAAGATGGTTGTGTTTCTGTTTGTGTGAGAGGGTATTTGGAAGGGCAGGTACAGAAAGCTCATCGCTGTGGGCTTCTAGGGGGTGCTGGTGAGTTGGAAAGGTTGGCCCAGAAGTGTGTGAATGGGGGGGGCACCTAAGCTGGGGGGAACAGAGGTCAAGGTGGGCCAGAACTGGTAGAGCCAGGAAGAAAGAGTGGGCGAGATGGAGGGCAGGGGGACAAGAAGGGGAATTTCAGGACTTGAGGTCTGTTTCCAGAAGGCAGGGCTGAGTTCTGGAAACCAAACGCTAGGAAAACCCAGTTAGCTGAAAAGTAGCCTTCCAAGAATTAGGTGAAATAAACTTAAGGCAATTCTGATCTAGAAGGAAAAAAAGATGAAGTCACATCCTCTCCCTTCCCACTTAAGTAATAAAAATAACATAAACCAAAGATAGAGAATGGAGCAGAAGTACGCTGGGAAGAGGGACATTGATTGCTTCCATGTGGTCTCCAGGGGCCTTAGAACTTAAGTAAGCAAACTGATTCTACATGAATCTTAATATTCTCTCAGGGACAGGCCATTTTTATTTTTCATTCCTTCTACTTTTCCCTGAGAGGCATGGCGCGAGGGTCTGCTCTGCGTGAGAGATGAGGGGCTGCTGTTGAGGGAAGTCGGGGTGCGCCAGTGCCCTGAGGAAAGTCACGAACATTTCCCATCTGGACACCCCATTATAGAACCTTCCCTGAGGCTTCCCAAGGTGGGGGTGACTTGGCTGCAGAGACAGAGCCCATGGCCTATGTAAGGGTCGGTGTTCAGGGCTGCTGCCCCTCTCTGCCCTCCAAGCACGGAGCGCAGCACTGACTGGGCTTGAAGGGCAGGGCCAGGAGTCCCCCAGTGGAAGGAGCAGAAACGGGCTGGGCCTCACGTGCCCTAAAGGCCACATGGGACATCTCGCTAATACTACTTCAGCTTCATTAATAAAACCCAAAGCCGAGGAAGTAATTGACCTGTACTATGATATGAGACATGTGACGATGGACAGATACAAAAATATACCTGCCCCCTTGGAGTTTAGTATTTATTTAAAAAAAAAAAAAAGGCAGCTTGGAATGGCTGGAACATTTCCAGGGATGGGGTGATGGACACATTTTTCAATCTTTCTGAACTTCAATTTCCCTGTTTTTCAATTGGGCACGGTAATACATGGCTCATAGTGTTATTGTGCAGTGTAAGATCCTTGAGGCAGGATATCACAGATTTTCTTTTTAGATAACTGGTATGTTATATTGTACCAGCATTGGTTAAAACATAAGGTTGCTTCTCTGTTTGGTGTTAAAATGTTTGTGACTCTAAGCCTCTATTGTGTGATATTTTGAGAATGCCTTTCCCTCTTCTCTAGAGACCTTCCTCATTGTGCCCTGTCCCCAGAAGCCCAGTGCTTACTCAGCTAAAAGGGCCGGTCCTGGCTGCTCTTGACCTGTCATTGTCTACTGCACGTTAGGCCATTCTGGGCACAAACAGACCCAGTGCCTTTGTTTACCACTCACGGAAAACCCAGCAATCCCAAAGAATATTCCTGAGGTATGCCCCATTACCTGGTCACCCCAGATTCCTGCCCTAGGCTGAGATATTTCTTCTAGAGAAAATGCACTGGCAGCCAAGAGTGTTCCATGCCAAAATTAAGCAGCCCACTCCACCCCTTTCCTTCCCACCTCCACTTACTACAGCTCCTAAGCCACCCACACATATACATGTGCAGCATTTCCTTCCATAGCATGCCCACAGGGCAAGGCTTGGTCTAAGTTGCAGAATCAGCAGCACACCATGCCCAAATGTGGCTGCTTCTAAAGTGATTATGGCAAGACCCAACCACTTCCCCCAACCCTATTGGAGAGTTTCCCTTCAGGAACAGTGAAATGAAGAAAGGGATGTTGTCCTTTCCTGTGGCCTTATCTCAGTTAGGACCACCAGAAATCATTAGGGAAGCTCTAATAATACTGAACTTCAAAAGAGAAGATACTGGACATTCAGTTCCTCCTGAGGAAATCCTTTGGACCTTATACAGATCTTCCCTCTCTCTGATCTTCCACCCCATCCACCTTCCCAGTTGGTTGCAGGAACTAGTTTTCTTCATCAAGCAAGGAATGCCTAATTATTTTTAATATATTTTCCCCCGGCCCTGGAATAATAATTTCTACTTACATCTGCATAATTAAACAGGATAGTTCAAATGGTCTTCCTGAGCAACTTAATGTCTGTCACCAGAAAGGGAAGTGACTGGCAACGGCTAAGATAGGTTCTCTCCCTAAAATCTTCATTGACCTTTTCACACTTTACATTTTCTTTTAATGCCTAAGGAGAAATGAAACTTAACTCTAAATCTGAAACTCATTTCTCATTCCCTTGCAGTCTTGCACAAAATTACACAACAGCGTGAGCTATTAACATTTCTCAGAACGTATCCTTCTTCACTCAGTGTTTATGTTTCTATGACAAATTCCCCAACAAGGGTGAAATGTTAGAGGAGAAATGAGCAGTGCCTCGTGGAAAGTGGATCCAAAAAGTAACAAAAATGTGTATTATGTCATAACTAGGAAATTAAGTGGGAAATGGTTCAGAAATCAATGTGGAATAAGGGGAGGGCTTTGTAGTATAGAAGAAAGAATCCTGATTGCCATCTCAGGAGATCTAGCCCTGGCTGTGATCCTGATGGTTGACCTCAGAGCCCTCATTCCCTTGTATCTAAGGAGAATTCATTGAATTAATTCATATCCAGCGTGCAGTTCTAATATTCCAGAAGGTAAGCTCCATGAAGACAGGGTCATTGGCACGTAGTGGGTGCACAGGAAGTGTTTTCAAAGGAAGCAACGCCCATTAGGCAGAGACCACCAGAAAGACACCTGCAGTTGAACAAGCTGGGTTGACTGCTTGCAGTAAGGGAGAACACACGCAATAGGGAACCATGGGCCAGCTCAGTGAGAGGGTGTTAGAGAGGAGTTAGAGGATTTAGGTTTGTGGTAGGGGAGGACTTGATGAAGCAGGACTATGCTGTAAATGGGATGCTGTCAGGAAATAGAAGTAGTTTTATGATTGGCTATTTTATTAAATCTTATCTAGGAGGGAAGACTAGAGAGACTAATGCTAAAATGAAACACAGTCATTCATATTAGGGGAATGTTTGGTCATTTTTGTGGCTAGACAACATTCACGTTTTTGCTTGTTTTCAGATATGATTACAGAGTGGTCTTGTTTTTGTCATGATTCATCATGGTCACAGAGTGGCTTTGTTGGATGTTTATGTTTTATGAAGTTATATTCAATAGGGGAACACCAGGCATAGCCCTGAATGCTAGGCCAGCTCCTAGCAACACTGAGGCCTGACTGGTAGTGCCAGCTAGCTCCCAGGTAGTAGGAACTGCTTTTCTTTTACTCACAAGGAAGCTAGCAACAAGTATTAGAAACTCATTTCTGCCCATGGATTTTATCCAATATGGATATACACATAATAAGTGTTTCCTTTTCCAAAATTTAGAGTGAAGCATATTTGGTTTTCAACTCTACTCCAAAATACATTTAGGATGAACTAAACTTTTAAGTATTAAAAAAACTGAGAGTTAAAATTATATCCTTAACAGACCTCTCTGGAGTGATTTCTTTCATACTTTTGAAGTTAATTTTTAATAGGGACGTTCATACTACATGGTAAAAAGAGTTCAGAGGTTCAAAAAAGATATATATTGCTGGTGGGAGGGCAAAAATAATATCCCCCTACAGAACAATGGTGTTATATATCAAAATGATAAATGAATTATTCCTTTGGCAATGCAGTTCCACTTCTGGGACTATGTCCTGTGGCTATACCTGTATACATGTGAAATGAGTCACGTACAAGGTTAATTCCTCACAGCAAAATCTCGGAAACAACCGCGTCTAACTACAGAGAATGGTTACATAAATTATGGTAAATTCACTTAGTAAAGTACCATGTAGGTACAAAAGAAAGAATGAGCAAGCTGTCTATATACTGGTAAGGAAAGATATCTAGGCTGTATTGTTAAGTGAAAAGGCAAGGTAGAGAATAATAATAATAATAAAGGAAGACAAAAGAGATACAGATTTACATATCCGCATAAATAGTACTACAAATGAATGAATGAATAAAATGGTCATTTATGGGGCTTGGGGTGGACAGGGATGTAAGAAGGAAATGTCTCATTATGTGCCTTTTAAACTAGAATTTTGATGCTTGAATGATATAAATGTACTACCTGTTCCAAATGTTAAAATAATTCAAAGATATAGATGATACAAAATGTCTTTCTCCCACTCCATTCTATTCCCCAGAGGTAACCATTTTGATCAGTTTCTTTTGTAGCCTTTCAGAATAGTCCATTGTATTAGTCAAGGTTCTCCAGAGAAACAGAACCAATAGGACGTGTATTACATGTAGAGAGAGATTTATTTTAAGATATTGGCTCGTGTAGTTGTGAGGGCTGGCAAGTCTGAAATTATCAGGGCAAGCTGTCAGGCTGGCGACTGGGCAAGAGTTGATGTGGCAGTATCAAGTCTGAAGGTAGAATTCCTTCTTCGTTAAGGAACCCCAGCCTTTTTCTTATTTCCTTATATAATACCTCTAATCAATGGGCTCAGTCTTTTTCTCTTAAGGCCTTCAGTTTATTGGATGATGCCCACCCATATTATGGAGGGTGATTTGCTCTACTCAAAGTCTACTGATTTAAATGTTAATTATATCTTTAAAATAGCTTCACAACAACATATAGGCTGGTGTTTGACCAAAAACTGGGTGCCTTGGCCTCACCAAGTTGAAACGTAACTGTCATATCCATATGTAATCATAGCATCTATCAGTATCTATATTTTTTAATAGAAATATTAACATATACACTGATACACACCTTATGTAGGATGATAACTTTCCATGTTTTGAAGGAGAAATCTAAAATGAAATACACCTTTAAAGCATATGAATATTGGTAATTCTCTGCTATAGGGGGAAAGACATGACTAATATCAAAAGGGAAACAACAGCTTGGAAACCCATTTGATAGTAGTTAATGTTCACATTACATAAAGGCTCTCAGAAATTGAAAAGAAAAACACTGATGCCACAAATCAAAAAGAGCCAATTCACAAAAGAAAAGCTGCAACCAGGAAGAAAACACTGAAAATGTTCAAACCTTTAGCACTCAAAGAAAGGCAAAGTGAAGTGGGTAAAACTTATATATATTTTTTTTTTATTTAAAGGATAAGGTTGTTAATGAAACTTAGACACAAACTACAGTGTAGTCAGAGTAAACTAGTCAGCCTTTCAAAAGCAGTTTGGCAAGATAAACCGTGATCTGTAAAATCATGTCCTGTGGCCCAGTAATCCCTTTTCTGGGAACTGATCTTGAGGAAATCATTCAAATGATGGTAAAAGGCATAGATTGTGTAGATATGCACTGCAACATCATTCATATGATCAAAGAAATAGAAACAAGCTAAATAATCCTGAAAATACAGGAATACAGGCTAATTGTGGCTCATTAATTTCATGAAATGTAGATTTTAAAAATGAGTACAAAGACTAGCAACATAGTAAACATGTATTATGTAACATTACATACCCTGTACACTTACATCTTGGCTCTGATTGCAATGAAAAGAAAACTGCGTATAAACTGTGTATACATGTGGACAAGAACAAGTAGGAATGTGGAAACCTAAAAACAGTTTGGTCTATTAGAACATCAGAATTGTGTGCAATACTTCTATTTTTGTTTTAGTCTTATTGTTATAGTATTATTATGTAATTGCAAATTTTAAAATTAATGATAAGTTGACATTGTCCAAAACAGTAGCCTCAAATTGGAATTACTATTTTATGTTTAGAAGAGACTTTAAGAATCATTTTATCCTCCTCACTGCCCTTTCCCCTATTGTGATGGTTATACAGTGCGGAATCTAAGATCAAAGGGCTTGTGGCTTGTGACCATCATACCCTGGGTGATTTGTGGGTGCTGGAACTAAGAGCTCCCATTCTCTGCTCAGGAACTATACATATTTCCGTTGATTAAGCCTGGAGAGATGCTTCAGAACCTTTATAAAGTAAATATATAAGAGAACAGAGAAATTGGAAGCAAAGTACATTTCTATGTCGATAAAACTGGGGTCTCTTTCTAATATTAAAAGAGTAGCTGGTATTATTCCTGATACTTTCTAGTTATCAAAGATAGTTTATTAGAATTATAGTCTAATACTTTGATCTACATAAAGGCCCATTAGAGTATTATTTCTCTTTGTTCCCAGCTAAAGCTTCAGTTCTACATTTTTTTCACAATGATTACAATTATCCAATAAATGAAGACTTAATGAGGAAAAAACATTTGGTGTAAATATTTCATTGTGTTTTTCAGTTTTATGCCCCATCTCTTGATCTTTCCCTCAGATTGAAAGACAGGTTGCACAGTTTCTCAGTGCCTGTGGACTTGTGCTTTGATTTGTTGGCTCTTAATTGTCTGAGTTTGGAAGGCCACTCACAGAGATAATCTTGACAGTGTGAAATTTCCCAATTAGCAAAATGGATTTGCTAAGCAGGTGAAAGATGGTTTTTGTACCCAAGCCCCTACTAGTGTCTGTCAGGAAAGTGGACTTGGTGTTAATGCTGATCACAAATGTGTTTTTCAGGGTGGATCATTTGTACACGTTCTTTGTTCAGTGGTCTCCTGATGTCTATGGGAAAGATGCCAAGGAGCAAGGCTTTGTGGTGGTGGAAAAGGAAGAACTGAATATGATCGACAACTTCTTCAGTGAGCCGACGACCAAGAGCTGGGAGGTGAGCACTTGAGATCGGGCTGTCGTGTCCCTGAAGTACAGTGTGCAGTCGAAATGCACTCATGTTCAGATTGCAAGTAACTGGCTGGTAAGAAATTAGAGTCCTTGTGCACCTGTGAAATTATAGTGACATAACTTTATTCTTGTGTTTGAAGCTAGTTATGTGTGTCAGAAAGACACCACCACCGCCATGCACACAGTTCATTCTGACTGCACTAGATGGATCCACGTATATTCTCCCTCATAACTCCATGCCTTAGTTCTGAGGTCAGCAAGTGTTTTTGGTGAAGGGCTGGGTAATAAATATTTTTGGCTTCGTAGGCCATGTAATCACTATCACAACTACTGACTGTCATTGTGGAGCAAAAGCAACTAAAGACAATAACAAACAAATGGGCATGGCTGTGTTCTATTTCATACAGTTATTACATGTCACAAAATATTATTAAATTTTTTTTCAATTACTTAAAAACATGAAATGACCTTCTTAGCTCATGTACTATTCAAAAACAGATGGTGGCCAATTTGGCTGACAGGTTGTAATTTGCAAAATCCCAGTTTCCTTCATCCAATCAGGCAAGCATGTATCAAGTACTCCTTTTGGGGAAGGCCCTGGAAATATGATGGCTAAGATAGGCTGTGTACCTAATAAGTTTGCAGAACTGGGAAGTTGGAGGATGAGGAAAGGAAAAATATGTCTGCTCCTCTTTCCTGCCACTAAGCCTGTTCTCCAGCCTCATGGATCTCTCTGGTGTCTCGCTTCTTGACTCCTGGCTGTTCTGCTTCTCTCCTGGACCCCACACAGCATTTCTTCTTTCCCAGCTTAGACACATGCAATGAATTTAGGGACACCCTTAGCCCAGGAGTCATGAGTACTCAGCCCCACTTCTGTCTGCTGCATCCATCTAGCCTGCCTGCTATCCTGGATCGATCCACCCTCACACTTTCCCTGCTACCAGGCAGCCAAGCATTGCTGGAGAAAACCTGTCTGGCAGGGAGAATGGTGACTTTACAAATACGCATGATTTCTGAATAATCCTTTTACATACTTTTAGTCACCTCCGTTTCCTAACCTCTTACCGTTGTTCTTATGCTCTCTGGCCCACTTCATCTTCCATGAATCCCAGCGGTTAGTGTTTCCTTCATTTTACAAAGAAGCCACCACTGGACAAGATTATCCTCACCTTCCTTCTTCTGCATTTCTTAATTTAGCTGTTATTGCAACCCTCATTTTTGGCGCAGGAGAGGGGTTTGTCTTTCCCCTCATTAAGGCTGATTCTTATCAGTTACAGCTGTCCTTTTGAATGTCATTGTTCTCTCCTTCTTGCCTGGCTCCTTCTCTTTTACCAGGTTATGGTAAAGATTTTTTTTAAAAGCAGAAAATGAAGGGAGAAACGTCTCTTCATCCTTAATCTCTTTCCAGGTTCTTTCCTGTCCCCCTCCTTTCTATCACCATCAAACTTCTTGGAAAAACTGGTTCATATTCCTTGTCTCCAATTTCTCAACTGTCCTTTAGTCCTCATCACCTTGCAGCTCAGCACGTTCTCCAGTCACCATTGCAATCACCATCTGAGGTCGCCAGAGACCCCTCCCCCCGAATTTCCATCTTTATTCTTTGTGAATTTCCTCTGCATTTGACACAGCTGGCCTCACCCAGCTCTAAAACTCTTACCCCCTTGGCTTGCATAGCACCATGCTCTCGCTTCCCCTAACTTCTCTGACCATTTCTACTCCTTTCCCTTGCCTTACTTCTTAAATGTTTTCCTCCCCCAGATTTCTGCTCTTGTTCTCCTCCACCACCCCTAGAAGCCTGAGCCTGAGGTCAGTGGGCACCTGAGTGCTGACCATTCTTACGTGTTTTTCTGCTTTCTCAGACTTCCTCACCTTTTGCGTGCTTAACCCACATACCGGCTCAGGACATCCACCTGTGGTCAGGGATCGTGTCCAACTCAACACACCTGTGCTCGGGGTGCTGTTTTTGCCCCATATCATCTTCATTTTGGTTAATGGTTGCGTCAGTTCTCTGTCATCTAAACTAGAAAGGTTTGCGTCATCAACTGTTCTTTCCCTTATCTTTACATCTAAATAGCCCCCAATTTTTTCCAGTCCTTTCTCAGGAATGTTTCTTACATCTGTTGTGTAATCCTTCCTCGTTGATACCTCTTGACTTGCTCTTGTTTGCCACATCTCACCTGTGGTCGGGCATAATCTCCAACCCAACACACCTGTGCTCAGGGTTCTGTTTTTGCCCCGTCATCTTCATTTGGTCAATAGTTGCGTCAGTCCCCCATCACCCAAACTAGAAAGGTTTGAGTCATCAACTGTTCTCTTTCCCTTATCTTCTCATCTGAATAGCCCCCAGTTTTTTCTAGTCCTTTCTCGGGAATGTCTCTTACATCTGTTCTGTAATTCTTCCTCGTTGATGCTGCTTTACTTGCTCTTGTTTGCCACATCTCGCTAACTGATTTCACCACATCGACCCTTCCCATTCCAGTCCATCCTCTCCATCTTAGCTCCAGTCATCTCTCTAAAAAGACTTCATTCATTTATCTGTTTATTCAGTGAATATTTGAGTGTCTACTGAGTGCCAAGCTAGGTAGGTGCCTCGGATACAGTGATAAACACAATAAGGATTGTCCCTGATCTCATGATATCGATAGTTGAGACATATCACTCCCCTGTTTAACAAATGTTGCTGGGTCTTCTTTACCTACTTGAAAAAATTCAAGCTCGTTTTCTTGGCCTGAAACTTACTTGATAATTTTTTCTGAGCATTTAACCTTTCCCTGCTAGAAGCATAATGGATGAGATAAGTAGAGTTTCACATCAAGGAATATAGATAAACCATTACAATATAATGAGGTAATTACCACTGTAAGTAAAGTGTCAAGTGCAATAGGCACATGTAGTCACTCACCTGAACCAAGCCAGGGGGATCAGGGAAGCTTCCCAGAAGGAGTGATCTGCACTGAGATCAGGAGAGAAGTATGTGTAGTTGGGGAGGGAGCGGGACATAGGAACATCTCTGGTCAGAGAAATGTCTGTGCAGAGGAATGACTCAGGAATGAAAGAGATAGCATGGGGCATTTGATGAACTGACAAAAATTCACTGCACCTAGAGCATAGAGTACAAGGCTGAGGGAGTGGCAAGAAATGAAGCGGGAGAAGTAAGCAAGGGCAGATCATGAAGGACGTGATGACCACTTCCTAAGGGCAGTAGAAAGGCTGTTTTGAGCATGAAGAAGTACACACAGACATGCATTTTAGAGCGCTCTGTCTGGCTGACAGATGTTCAATAGATTGGAGTTGGAAAACAGTTGAGGCATAAAGATCCATTGGGGAGGCTCTGGCAGTAACCAACACTGAGAGATAAAGGTTGCTGAAAGAATAGCAGTAAGGATAGAAATAATTGGGTACCTTTGAAAGATAGAAGGTGGAATACACAAGACTTTGTGAGTAATTAGATGTGGAGATTAAGGGGTCAAGATTGAGCTCTTGGTTTTTAGAGTGGGATCTGGAGTGATCGTGGTACCCGCCCAGCCCTGAGATAAGGAACATAGCAAGGGGATTAGATTTGATAGAAAAATCTCTATATTCTGCTTTTAATATGAGTTTGAGGTGCCTGTGGAAAGTCCAAGAGGCAACTGAAAATAAAGCATAGGAAAAAGATCTGAAGATAATACTTTTGGAAATCATTAGCAAAATTGAGGTTCTGGGCGTAGATGAGGCCATCCCAGGAGAGCATGTAGCCTGGGAAGAAAACATGGCCCAGACCAGACCCCTGAAGCATTAAAGGGCCAAACAAAGAAAGCAGAGCCTGTGAAGGTGACTGAGAAGGAGCAGCAGGACAGGGAGCGAAGCAAGGAAAGTCATGTCTTAGAAGCCAAGGGAAGAAAATGCTCCAAGAAGGGCATCGTTGGTCAGAAATGGCTAATGCTGCAGAGGAGTCAGAAGGTGAGAACTGAGATGTGGTTTTTGGATTTAAAACTAAGGAAGTAGCTAGTGGCTTTAACAAAAAGAAGTTTCATTAAAGTGGCAGGGCCACATTTTAGATGTCAGCAGTTCAAAGAATGAGCAGGGGGTGAGTAAGTGGACTTAGTAAATGGGAGCAAACAACTCCATTTGGTTTTGGAGAAGAAAAATGAGATAATATGGTAAGCTGGAAGAAGAGTGAGGTTGGGAGAGGAGAGGACATCAAAGGGAATGATAGAGTAGGTGTGGAAGATAGGCAATGAGGGAGGGAATAATCTACCTGGAATGTGGGGGGCAGGGTAGGATTGGCTTTAGGTGATCAGACAGGAGAAAGGGAGAATAGGATATAGATTCAGTGCTGGTAATCACAGCACTGTTTGTAGCACACTCATCTGATGATTTCTATTTTCTCTGAAGTGGAAGGAAGATGCAACTCCTAGAAGTGAAGGGGGCATTAGAGGAATATAGAAGGGGTGTGAGATAGCAACTGTGGATGCTAGGGAAAATGCTAAGTGAGGAACTATGGCAGGATGGCTGCCTGGTGCTGAAGGTCTCCTTGGGGTCTGACCTCATCCGCTTACTGTGGCGCCACGCTGCAGAGTGGGGCGATTTTTCTCCAGCGGCACTCCCAGCCTGGTATTGATGCATCAGTCAGGTTCTTCCCGGGCTGGAGCCTGGCCAGATGAGAGTGAGCAAGGGCAGCGAGGCCTTAGGTCTGATCTCTTTGGAATGCCAGTCCTTTCACTTCGTGCTTTCTCATCCTCTCTCTCCTGGCCTGAATGTGTGCCTGTGCAGGCACAGACCTTTCCCTGGCAAATTCCTGTCATTCTTCACGGTCCCTTCTGCGATGCCTTCCGGCCAGCTTACTTCTCCTGTGTTCCGTAGCCTGTTGTTCATAGCTCTGCAGTAAGTTGCCCAGCGTTTATTTGCTTACGTGCTTGTCTCCCCATAGCGCATAAGCACCTTGCTTGAGACCTTTGTTTGAAGATATTTAATCCTGCCTATTTGGCTTCTCCTCTCTTAGCCTTTTATATCAATTTCTTTGGTCTCTTTTTCCTCTTGTCCCTGGCTAGTTTTTCTGAATCTATTCTGCTTGTCCCTTTTCTTGTGGTGTTCCCTAGGAGTCTGTCCCTGGCCCTCTTCTCTTCTTATTTGTTACATCTTCCTTAGATGAGCACCTCAGCTCTCATGGTTCTTGCTGCTGACCCCCACATCTGCCTCTGGCACATACCTTTCTCCTGAGCTGCTCCTCTAGAGCTCACAGATGCCCCGCACACCTTGCTGGAAGTCGCTATGAGGCAAAGGTAGTGTGACATTGGGGTTCCCGCAGGACACAGGAATGTCACGTCCTATCCTAATCATCCCTGCCCAAGAGGTCCCCATGAAATATGGGCACAGAAGAAGCAAAACCAGAAAAGGCCACTAAGGCTGTGGCCTTTCACCCCAATAGAGAGTTCCAGAGAGAAGGTTTAGACCACTGGCGGGTGCAGTCTTTTGTTGACCAGGTATGCCTGAATGTCTTGAGCCAAAGCAAGTTTTCTTAAGGCCTGTTCTGCTCTTTCCACGGATCTTAGACTTGTATCTTGGCTCTTGACAACTCCAGTGGGAGAAGAGGCCACATATACCAACACCAGAAAAGAAGGACCTAAAGGGGCGTACAGAGCGAGAAAGGTCTGCTCAGGATCTAGAGGTGGGGAGAGTGGGTTGGGCAGGCTGCCCCGGGCCTTCTCGGGCTCAGCTGCTAAGAAGCATGAGAGGTCAAATTCTTCTGGAAAATAGTCTCTAGACCGTTAGTGGAAGAGGAGGAGAAGAGATGGTAGAGGAGGAAGCAATGGATTGGCCTGTCCCAAGCTTCTAGTGCTCTGGCTAATGCTCATGACACGTGGGAAGAAAAGATAGCTGGAGAGAGGTGACTACACTGTCCAGGCCACCTCATGCCTACTTTCTGTCAATGTGGAGGACAAGAGTCCAAAGGTGCAATGAGGAGAAGAGTGCTGGGCAGTCTCCCTCCTATTCAGGAGGAAGCTCTGCTCGCTAGCCTTACCAGAAAGCCAGTCCACCATCACAGCATCGCTCCTCCTCTGGGGGTGGGCAAGGAAATCTTGTACCTAACAGATGTCTGATCCTCAGCATGTCCAGAAGAATTCATCATCTTTCCTCCAAACTTGCTTCCCCTCGTGTATCCCCATCTTTATTAATGGTGCCCAAGCCAGAAACCTAGATAACAACCCAGATTCTTCTCCTTCATTGTGTCTAGTCAGTCAGAATCTTGTTGATTCTGATATTAAGTAGGGTGGGGGCCTCCACTCCCCTCCACCACCACTGCCGTAGTCAGGCTCCCTGCACCCTCCCCCTGGATCCCAAGGGTACCTCTAGTCCCAACACAGCCACCAGTTTGTCCTCCCATAGGCAAGATCCTTAAATAAGCTTTATTTTCTCATTTTATAAAAGTAATACCTATATATTATAGGAAATTTATAAATGCTAGAAAAGTACAATGCACAAAATTTAAAAATAATATCGAACAATGTTCAAAACTTTTGAACACTGCCTTTAATTCTTCTTCTTTTTTTTTTTCCTATTTTGTTTTAGGGTATTGTCTAAGTGGTGGTGGGGAGTGAGTCTTGCTTTTCATTTTTGCAAAATGGGGTTATTCTCTAACTAGAGTTTTGTATCTGTTTTTTCTCACCTGACATATTATTAAAGGTTTTTAAGAGCCTCGTTTTAAATTGCATAGTATTTTTGATCTCCGTTGTAATTTATTTAACAGTTCTCCACTCTGGGGAATCATTGCATTGCATTCAGGCTTTTCACAAGGATGGGACGATCCGTACCCCTTGTTATTCCCTTAGTTTGCTGGAAATGAAATTACCTGGTACTAATTTTTTAAGGTTTCTACTGTTTTATATAATGTCAGGTTAACTTGCCAGCGATGTGAAGAATGCCCTTCTGTGCTTCTAACAGGAGAAAATATTATGGCTATTGTTCCTTTCTAAAAATGTTTGCTAATTTGGAAGCTGAGAAATGATATAATTTAATTTTTATCTTTTTGATTACTATTGAGGGTAGAGTGAATGTAAGTGTCTATTGGCCTTTTGTGTTTCTTCTTTGTGATATCCACTCATTTTCTTTGCCCATTTTCCTAAAGGAATCTTAATAGTTTCATTATACTCTGAGCTCTTTATGATTAAGGATATTAATTCTTTGCCTTTTGTATTTTTGACAGATTTTTTTCCTAGTTTGCTATTTGTGTTTTAATTTTGCTCATGTTTTTTATTCATTTTTTTTCTTCTAGTTCTTTTATGTTTAACTGGCCCTGCAGTATCTATTTAAACTCTTTACTCAATATACGCTTGATTTTTTGATGTGTGAATAGATGATATTTTTAATAGTTTTTTATAGCGTATTTAATGATTTCTAATACTTCCTTCATTATGTTGAAAGGACTTTTGTATGGACTCTGCTATCATTAAAATACACAAGCAGGCCAAATGTGGTGGCTTACTCCTATAATCCCAGCACTCTAGGAGGCCAAAGCAGGACGATCACTTGAGGCCAGGAGTTCAAAACCAGCCTGGGAAACATAGCAAGACCCAGTCTCTACTAAAAATAAGAAAAATTAGCCAGGTGTAGTGGCACACACCTGTAGTCCCAGCTACTCGGGAGGCTGGGGCAGTAGGATCGGTTTACCCAGGCATTTGAGGCTGCAGTGAGCTATGATCATGCCACTGTACTCCAGCCTGGATGACAGAGACCCCATATTTTAAATAAAAAACAAAAATACGTAAGCATGCTCATACACTCCTTACTTACAATCCTTAGTGGCCCCTCATTGCCTGTATCAATTGTCACCCACCTGGCCAATCATTAGAATAACTACCTGAGATTTTTAAAAAACTGAATCCTAGACCCTTATCACTGAAGACATTTAATTCAGTAGATCTGCAGGAGGAATGTTGGTATCTCTATTTTTTAAAGCTCCTAAATGATTTTGAAGAACAGCCACGTTTTAGAAACACTGACCTATAGGACAAGTACTAAGACCTTGTGTGGCATCAGGGTTCTTCATTTTCTCTACTCTTGCCCCCTCCCCAGCCTCATCTACCTCCCTCTTCTCTGCTTCCCTTGCTTTTTAGTGCACAGCTGCAGTAAACCTAGAATCCTTCTCTGTATTCCTTCTGTGCCTTCCACCTGGAACAGCTCCCCACACCCCTCCCTCTACTCTCAAACTGAAGCACCACCCTCTCTGAATAAGCTACCTCCAAACTCCCCAGCTGGCCCTAGCTCTTTTGAGCTCCTACTACAGCTTTTAGCGTCTGTATTACATGGAAGGGCATCCATTTATTTATAATTGTCTCTCTACTTGTCTCTTCACCCCTGGAGACTGTAGAATGCTGTCTGTCCCTGTGCCTGGTAAAACACCTGGCCCCCACCATCATTTTAGGAAGTACTCAGTAAACGTTAGCCAGGCCAGGAGAGAGCACTGTCTCATGGGCACTCTGCTCCAGCGTGTGCCCAGGTGTTTGCATTAGGAGTCGATCGTGGCTGACCTGGGACTGGTCTCTAATTATCTGCCAGAGTCCTCTTTATAACTGACCCCAGGAGGAGCTACCCAGTAGCACTCTGATCCATTCCCCTTATGAGTCCCCAAGACGGAAAAGCCACTTCAGATCTGGAAGAGTTCCAGAAAGATCACTGCAAATTGATCTAGTGGTGATCTGCATTTCTTTAGAAGCCCCTGATATCTGATCCAGGGAGCAGAGGAGAATTCACTATGCTTATTAGTCATTAAGACTAATTCTAAAATGTAAAAAGATAAATATTATTTAGCCAGCTATTTTGTAAAACTGCATCTAAGATGACATCTTCCACAGCCTCACATAAACCATCTTCCCATTCTTTGAAGTCCCTCACACTCAATAAACATGACAAGGTATTGAAGTGAAATGCCATTGTTTGAACTATGGGGAAACTACCTCCCTTAAAGACTCCTTTTCATCCTTCCTTTGAGATTCAAACTGATTCTAGGAAATATAGCATTTAAAATGGAGATTTAACCTTAAGGAAAATGCTGGGGGGAAAAAAATTTAGAAAAGGCAGTACAAGAAAAGCTGGATTAGCTGGAGGACAATTAGGAAGAAAATATGACGAAAAGGGGGGAAAAAAACCCGAAAAAAATAATGAGGTTTTATTGTAGTGTTAGGAAACCACCGTTTCAAAGGTGAAAGTGTCATTTTACAGTCTCACAACTATGCCTGGCAGGAAGTGTGTTTGCTCTCAATCCTAATTTGGGTGTGTTCCTGTAGAAATGTTGAACTTCTCCTAAGGGAAACAGAAACTCAGTCGTGCAGGAAACTAGATACTGAAAAAACAGTGGTAGCTGAGCGTGGCCACAAATAACCGTGGTGTGGAGGCAGACAGAGAAAAAACTTGTTCCTCGTTAGAGAGCAAGCCACACTTCTCACTGCTCACAATGAGAAGCCGAAGATTGCCCTTGGACATCCAGATTTTCTATTGTGCCAGACCTGAGCAAGAGCCTTTTGTGAAGGTATGTTGGAGTGTGTCCCTGAGGGCTAAGACGGCACTGGTGAATTCTCAGTGATCTGCCACTCCGTATGGTTTGAAATTTGTTCATTTCATAGATAGGACTGTGCTGACATTTCAACCAGAGCAGGTATTTTATTCATCGTGGAGATGGATATGGTATTGTCGCCCCTTCCCCTTGGAGTCAGAAATCCATATATTTGTTTTTTTTTTTTTTATTCCGTAGCCTCATTTTGTACTTGTGATAAATGCAGAGTTTGCCAAAAACATGGTACTTTGTTTAATACATGTAATGCTGGATTTGTGAGTCTTTGATATTTGCAATTCTTCAATACATAAACACTCCTCGAGAAGATGGTAACGTTTATACACTTAATTTTCTTACCTGTAAATCTGGCTCAGACTGTAGTGGGTACTTTGTATTAATATCTGTCACTGTACATTTTAGAAATTGAGTTGTTAACGATCTGATAACTTTTACTAATGTGTCTTAAATGTTTTTTTCTCTATAAAAGTCGTTAATACTGGTACCGAGGAATTTTGATGAATTAGTTGTCAAATATAATCCTTTACTTGATCTTAGTTAAAAGGCTGAGAAGCCTATATATATCCTTCAATTTCAAATAATTCAGTGATTTATTCTGAATCAGAATAAAATCTGACCAAAAAAATGGATTTTAAGGTAAAAAGAACTTTGGTATCAATAGTTCATAACCATGGCTATAATTAAATAATAAATGTTATATATAATATAAGACTTCTTGTTTTAGAAGGGAAGAATACTTTGATCATTTCTGAACTGTACATAAAGAATCATAACCTAGTCATACTTTAGACTAAAGCTTTGTGTTTCTTTGCATTGTTGCTCCTGGTTGCCGTTATCATTCATTATGTCTATCAGAATTGTTTGCACAACCTAGAAAGAAAACGGGAACCTTCACTAAAACTATCCTTTTCATCCGAAATTCCCTATTTACAGAAGACTTACTGATTGGTCTCTGATTAGTCCCTTACAAATTCAAATTTAGGTGTGGGCTAGTGGTGAATAATTTAGGGCGTTCTTTTTTTTTTTTTATTGGGGGAAAACTACAAAGCATTTACAGCACAATGTTTACAGTCACAATTTGTAGTGAGCTGATTTCTCAAAATATATTACCACTCAAGTTGACTTATCTTGTTACATTCAAAAATCTACTCTGTCAAAGTAGACCGTAGAGTACATACATAGTGCTCCAGCAGCGGAAAGGAATTCCTCAACTGATTCATGTGATTAACTGTACACCTCGGTAAATTCACTGAAAATCATTTAACTGTACACTTAAAAAGGAATGTTGGTTGTAGGTAGATACAGTAGGGCTGTATCTACTGATGAATGAGCAATCAGCAGCAGTAGTAAAACTGGAA
>CAUYRT010031573.1:0-10391 GCA_963574885.1 Lepilemur ruficaudatus
AATGTAATATTATTCAGCCTTAAAAAAAAAAGAAAATTCGGGCTGGGCACAATGGCTCATGCCTGTAATCCTAGCACTCTGGGAGGCCGAGGCGGGTGGATCACTCAAGGTCAGGAGTTCGAAACCAGCCTGAGCAAGAGCAAGACCCTCGTCTCTATTAAAAATAGAAAGAAATTAATTGGACAACTAAAAATATATAGAAAAAATTAGCCGGGCATGGTGGTGCATGCCTGTGGTCCCAGCTACTTGGGAGGCTGAGGCAGAAGGATTGCTTGAGCCCAGGAGTTTGAGGTTGCTGTGAGCTAGGCTGACGCCATGGCACTCTAGCCCAGGCAACACAGTGAAACTCTATCTCAAAAAAAAAAAAGAAGAAGAAAATCCTATCATTCACAACAACATGAATCAATCTGGAGAATATTGTGCTAAGTGAAATAAGCCAGGCACAGAAAGACAAATACTGTGTTATCTCATTTACATGTGTCATCTTAAAATGTCAAATTTATAGAAGCAGAGAGTAGAATGGTGGATAACAGGACTGGGGGTAGGGAAAATGGGGAGATACTGGTCAAAGGGCAAAAAGTTTCAATTTTGCAGGATGAGCAAGTTCTGGAGATCAAATGTACTGCATGGTGACTATAGTTAATAATACTGTGTTGTATTCTTGAAATTTGCTGAGAGAGTAGATCTTAAATCCTCTCACCACAGAAAAAATGATAACTATGTGAGGTGATAGATATTATAATTAGCTTGTTTGTAGTAATCATTTCACAATATATATATATATATATCAAAACATCACATTGTACACCCTAAAGATATAAATTTTTGTCAATTATACCTCAATAAAGCAGGAATTTAAAAAGAGAGAATGGAAAGAAACTATGGATTTAAACAAATTTTTGGTTTTTGGACACCTCTGTAATCAACTTGCGTTAGGAATAAACACCATAGACCGACCACTGAAAAGCTATCCACTCCCTCCCTCTCCTGTGTATTGCTTTGTCAGAGATATTGGAAAGCTAAAACAAGCAACTTTTTAGGCTAAATCCAGCTAGATGTGACCATATTACGTATTTCTGGACAATGAGACATAAAATGAAGACTGCAGAGAAAGCATTCTCATTTCTGAATGGAAACAACACCTCAAGGGAGCAGGCCTTTGGCTCTTCCATTTTCATCTTGCCGAGAACCCAGGCATCATATTTTGTAACTCAGAAGACAAAAGCCACCAAGAAGGAAAGATTGGGAAGAAAGGTGGAAAGCATTGGATCACAGAGTGCACAAACAGCTGTGGCAGCCCTGGGCCACTCCAAATGCCCCCTTCCCCTGTGGGAGGGAGCTCCTGAGTCAGTGCCAGACTGTCAGGCATGGACCTTTCTCATCTGGGACTCTCCCCTTGGGCAAGCTTGGCCAGCTGCATGGCAAGCCTGCCACTGCCTCAAAGCTCTCTGCAGCCACTTTCCTGTCACTGCTCCTCCAGAACATGAAAGCTAATCTTTCACATCCTGTCCGCCCCCACAAAATACAGCACACCCTTGAGGTCAGTGATTTCTACCAAAGTTAAGTCTTCTTGGCATAGGAGCAATTTCTCCACCTACTCTTAAATACTTTTCTTTTGAGTATGGCACACCCTTCAACTGGAAGTATCAAAAGTATCATCAGTTAAGCTTCAGTGGCTGTTGCAAGGTTATATTTACCTCCTTATGCTAAAATGTGTTTGCCTGTTGCACTTGTAGCACATCATAGACTGTTTTCAAAAGGGAATTGTATAAAGAAAAAAGAATAAAAGCCAATATAAATGTAACTACATAAATCTGTACCTAATTAGAAAATAGTCAATAAACAAAAATAAAAATGGCTTGAAATGGAAACAAACAAAATAGAAATAAATCATGAAACCACTCATATCCCTGGGTATGTGGTCTCTAGCTTTATTCTCGTTGGTTACCTGCCTCTCGGTCTTGGACTCAAATCTTTTTCAGCCACATACAGTTTTATCTTCTTCTAAAAAAACCACTATCTTAAACTTTCCATGTACAGCATGATTCACCAAAAAGACCATTGAAAAACATTTACAAGGTCATTTTCTCATTTGTTTTTCTCTATTATTACTGGTATTGAATATAAAATGCTGCCTTTTCTGCTTAATAAAATATTAAACTTTTTAATATGACCCAAGGGGACAAAATTGGGTATGTTTTAACCATAAACTGCAGAAACTTTTAAAAGTGAGCTTAAGAAACTTTTGGAATATAACCATTTTTTTCTAAAAGTTATATTTAAAATGGTGATTTGTTTGAATTTCACATGACAACTCTTGTTAGCACAATACACTTTGTTAGACTCAAGTCTGACATTATCCCATCCACCCTGGCTCGACTTACTTTGCTATGCAGTCCTCGCCTGGATACTTACCCTGAGACTGTGTTGTTCACGCATGTAACTCATTTTGGCTTCTACTTGATAGGCTCAGCTCTGCCCCAGAGCCACCTAGTTGCTATTCTCAGCTCCTAGCTTTCACAGGCACTCCATGCCCAATTAAGACTCCTAGAGGCACGCCTGTACTCCTAGCACTCTGGGAGGCCAAGGCAGGAGGATCGCTCGAGGTCAGGAGTTCAAGACCAGCCTGAGCAAGAGCAAGACCCTGTCTCCACTAAAAATAGAAACAAATCAATTGGCCAACTAAAAAATATAGAAAAAAAAATTAGCTGGGCATGGTGGCACATGCCTGTAGTCCCAGCTACTCAGGAGGCTGAGGCAGAAGGATTGCTGGAGTCCAGGAGTTTGAGGTTGCTGTGAGCTAGGCTGATGTCATAGCACTCTAGCCCGGGCAACAAAATGAGACTCTGTCTCAAAAAAAAAAAAAAAAAAAGAAAGATGGTGTTTTCATTTGAGATACGTTAAAAAATCAGATATGGAGGACTTCATTTCAGATGTTTCTTTTGATTATTGAAATACTTTATTATCACATGCTACCTTTTCCTTCTTTTATTTTTAACTAGTCACAATCCACAGATAAAGGGCCATCAGATACTTCACTAAGAATTCCTGGGCTTTAGCCCCAGAGGACATCCCACCAAGAAAGATAGAACAAATTGTTTCAAGTAGCCCCTATGTCTTTAAGAGTCAGAGAGGAGCAGAAATTTGTTGCAAGGTTAGAAAATGAGCCGGGTCCTGTTTCAAAGCCAAGATAGCATCCATGCATTTCCCTTCTTAGAGATAAGGCAGCTAAGAGAACTAGAAGCAGAGGGCTTCTGCATAAATGGTGAGCCGCCCTCCTCAGCAATGGCCTTGGTAAAGGACAAGGACAAGTGCTGTCATGGGGGAGAAAGTGCCGGAACACTCAGACTGTCCCCTGCTCTCTGCTGTGCAGCCAGGGCCTAATTAATGGGTGAGCGGAGTTCAGTGAGCCCCATGCAACAGCATGCAGATAACTTGAGAATAGCCTTCTTGAGAGGGTTTTATGGCTTGGGTTTGTCCCTTTCTTCGTTTTTCTTTTACTTAAAGACTAGGAATCATACAACAGTTGAACTCCCCTCTGTTCCCTCCCTTAGTCCTATTCCTCTCCCCCACTAGATGCCGGGTACTGTCTGCCCTGCAGCAACCGCCATTGCAATTTGGTCTACATCCTTCCAGTCAATACTTTTGCTAGTAAGGTTGAGTATATTTACAGGTATTAATTGCCATTCCATTTTCATCTTCCATAAATTACCTCATGAGATCTTTTGTCCAGTTTGTGTTAGGTTGTCTTTGTGTTTTTAATGGATTTATAGGAACTTTACATATTCTGGATGCTACAGTGTTATATTAATATATAAATTACCAATATCTTTCTCAGTCTCTTGATTTTGTTTATTCTATCCTTTGTGGTACAGAAGGGTTAAATCATGACAAAGGTGAATTTACCAAACTTTTACTTAATGAGTTGTATTTTATGTCTCTTCTCTTTAAAAATTTCTTCTGTTGCAAAGACATACGGATATTTTCCTATATTTTCTTCAAGTAGTCTTAAAATTTTATTTTTCACATTTAGGTTTTTAATCTAAGGTTTTTCTTTATGTACAGTGTGAGGAAGGTATCTAATTTTATTTTTCCACATGAATCCACTGTCTCAACACGTGTATTGAATAATAAATCTTTTTTCCACTGATTTGTATTGCTATCTATAGTAGAATTTTCTAGTTGTTCCTCAATATCCCTTCTCCTCTTTCTTCTACAGTAAAGGAACTTTTAGCTGGAAACACAGGCAGCCAGAATTAACTACATTTTCCAGTCCTACTACAGCTGTGTGGCCATGTTCTGGCCAAGCAGTTGTCAGTGAAGGTAGTGTTTCACTGAGAAATGTCCCCAAAGCGAGGAGGCATTCTTCTTCTAGATGTTTATTTAAGGGCCCCAAGAATAACATTAAGATGGTAAGGAAATAGCTCTGTCTTCTGGAATAGGATCCCTTAGTCTTTTGTGTTTGGAGGTCTAAAGGAAAAAATGAGGAGGAAATTGGGGCTGTAGGTCCATAAGGTGACAAATGCTCAAATTCATCTAGTTCTTACATTCTGAATCCAGGGAAAGCCTGTGGCAAATGGTTATCATCATGCCAGTGCCCACAGAAGCCAGACATAAAACACCGTCCGGAGTTTCCCCCGCGGCTGCCATTTCGCACCAGCCTGCCACCTAGTGGTCACAGAATTTGATGCAACATGCTATCGGAGACAACACACGAACCCCATACAGCCACATCCCTCTCTGTGCCGCAGAGTCAACGTGTTTATCCGGTAAAATTAAGGGGGAGAGGAGAGGAGACGAGACACTTCTGTCACAATGTGTCCTAGTCCATTCAGGCAACTGTAACAAAATACCATAAACTGGGTAGCTTATAAACACAGAAATTTATTTCTCACCATTTTGGAGGATGGGAAGTCCACAAGTCTGCCCTCATAATTTAATCGTCTCCCAAAGGCTCCACATCCTAATATCATCACATTGGTGATTAGGCTTCAGTATGTGAATTGGGGAGGAGGAGTATGGGGAGGACACAAGCACCATGTGACAATGGCAATATAATTATTGATAAAATTATGAAAAGATGCTCCCAATTATTTTTAAGATGTAATTCTTATACCTGTTATATAATTAGAAGTCTACCTGAGACAACTGTTTAATGTCACTTCCTTAAACATCAGTGAAACAAACCATCAATAACCTCAGCTTACACCACAGTTAGATGGTTAGCTCATACAGAACGCTAGGAAGGACACGAAATGAGACCATGGGAATTTCAGGGTTACTACCCTGAGCATAAATTACCTTTATTCATCACTGTAGACATCACTATGGACAAAAGAAATTCAGTTTGCCTCAATGAAACATGACGATAACCTCAACTCAGTGCCAAGCTCAACCTTAAGACAAATGCCACCTATCCTAAAATACTTCCACATATACTTCCTAAAGAATAGATTTTCCAGTACCTGAAACTAGGACTAGGTTACATATTCCAAAATAGTTTCCATTGTATTTAAACCTTTGTTGTGGAAAGGGGTTACTCTGGGATTCTCAGGGTAGACTTGAGTGATCTCTCAACTTCAGGTATCTCTTTAGAAGCAGTAGCTATCTGTGGAGGACAGCAAGCCACCAGGCGGACTCCACAATGATGCTGAGTACAAATATCAGGACCAGGCCTTTAAGTTTGGAGCCCTGCCTGTGCAAAGTCATCCATAATTGAGATCTTTCATGGACCATTCATAGCTTTACCTCTAGCTTATATGTACTCAACAAGCATCACCAACCCCAGACTCTATGATGACACTAATCTCTGATTTAGAATTAATCAGGGCCAGGCACGGTGGCTCACGCCTGTAATCCTAACACTCTGGGAGGCTGAGGCGGGAGGATCGCTTGAGTTTAGGAGTTCAAGACCAGCCTCAGCAAGAGCAAGACCAAGTCTATACTAAAAATAGAAAAATTAGCCAGGAGTGGTGGCATGTGCCTGTAGTCCCAGCTACTCGGGAGGCTGAGGCAGGAGGATCACTTGAGCCCAGGAGTTTGGGGTTGCTGCGAACTAGGCTGACGCCATGGCACTCTAGCCCAAGCAACAGAGCAAGACTGTCTCAAAAAAAAAAAAAAAAAAAAAAAGAATTAATCAAGGCTGTCCTCTAATGTATTGTGGATTTGCTTGTTTTTTATTTTTTCTTGTTTTACTTTTAGGCCAGAAGAGGTTCGTACTTCTTGTTGACTGGAAATCATGTATTAAAATAGGCCGACTGTAGGATAACGCTCAGTAACAGACTGATCTTGCATGTTCAAGTGCAAAAGAGTAGAGAAAGGAGAATATACGTGAAGGGGCATCTCTTCCCCAGGGTCTGGGGGAAAGGAAACAAATCCACACTCATGGAATACTACAGTGCTCCAGGCATTGTTTCAACTTGTATACTACTTCAACTTTCAGACAAACTTAGGAACTTGAGAAGATAGTACCTAGATTCACATTCTTCCTCTGGCACTTCTGTCCATAAGCAAATTGCCCCACCCATGATTTTTTGCTAAGAAAAACAAAAAACAACCCTGTAGTCCCCATAAAACATATTATTTTTTCCCTACCAGTTCACTGATGTTCTTCTACATGAAAAGTGTCATATAAAGTCTACCTCAGTTGACATCACTATGCTAAACTGGTAGCTTGACTACACAAGAGACAATGATGCAACAAAGCAATAGAACTGTGGAGGGGGGATTTTTTTCAAATAAACACAGATTAATGTAAAAGAGAATACAAATTTTAACACATTAAATACCTTTTCTCCAATTGCTCTGTCCTTCAAAATACTTTTGCAACTTTCCTCTTAGAACTGTCTTCAGAGTTAATTCTTAAATCTCTCTCCCTCACACATGTCATTATTTTATACCCAGATCTTACAAGTTAAAACTGAGACCTAGTTAAAGTGCTTCCTTTTATATGTAAGGATGTCACTGCATAGCATCATCAATTATGTACCTTACTGCTGCTGGTTTTTATTTCGGGTTAGGGGAGTACAGCAGTCAATCAAATTCTCTAGCCTCAGTTTTGATTTTCTGTTGTTGGATTTCATTTCTTGGGGCTTTTGTGTTTGTTTGTTTCTATAAAAAGGGTCCTATTGATAGAGATTGGAATCATTTCACCAACTGAAAAAATTCTGATTGAATTTTTTTAAATAGAAAGAATTGAGCTTAAATATTCTAATTTATTAGCATTATAACTACTAACTTATAAGATTGCAATTTTTATTCATGAGGAATTCAATTAAAAAGATAAACATGACTGCATTTCTCTGTTCACTTAAACTTCTGAAGGGAAAAATCAGTATAAATGTGTCCTACTAAAAGAATACCTAAAAAATGAAAATTCAGCTATCTCTTTTGAGAAGGATTAATCATAGCTTCTCTATAAATAGCAAACTCTAATGGGTCTCTTAAATATGGTTAGATTTATATAAAATTTTAGGAATACATCCATCAGAAAAATCATTACAGCTATATTAAATGACAGGTTATCATGATGCTTTAACACTTTCTAACATCAAAATTCCATTGGTTTATGGACTGGCTTCTGCAGAGAAAGACTTTTGCCAATAGACCCAGCTAGATATTTCAGGAGCCTCTCAACCTTTCCTATGGATGTACACCATCATTCCTCCCTGCTCCTGGGGAAGGAAATTCAGGGTTGTGCACCTTCTCCCAATCTCACAGAGCCATCAGGCTGCCATAAACCATTCACCCCTTTGCCCTAGGGCTGTGCACTTTAAGAATAGGACATTGAGTCTGTAAAGCTCCTGGAAGGGAAAACATAAAAGAGTCTTAACATTGGTCTTGGCAATGACTCCTTAGATATGACACCAAAAGCACAGGCAACAAAAGCAAAAATAGGCAAGCGGGTTTACATCAAACTAAAAAATTTCTACACAGCAAAGGAAACAATCAACAGACAGAAAAGACCTACCTAATGGGAAAAAATATTTGCAAACCATACATCTGATAAAGGGTTAATATACAAAATATATAAGGAATTCAAACAACTCAACAGCAAAAAATAAATAATCTGATTAAGAAATGGACACAGGACTTGAATAGACATTTCTCACAAGAAGACATTCAAATGGCCAGCAGGTATATGAAAAGGTGTTCAACATCACTAATCATCAGAGAAATGCAAATTAAAACAAGACGGAGATATCATCTCACATCTGTTAGAGTAGCTACTATCAAAGAAACAAAAGATAACAAATGTGGGCAAGGATGTGGGGCAAAGGAAACCCTTGTACACTGTTGGTGGGAATGTCAAATGGCACAGCCACTATGGAAAACAGTATGGTAGCTCCTCAAAAAATTAAACACAGAACTACCAGGCCAGGCACGGTGGCTCACGCCTGTAATCCTAGCACTCTGGGAGGCTGAGGCGGGAGGATCGCTCAAGGTCAGGAGTTCGAAACCAGCCAGAGCAAGAGCGAGACCCTGTCTCTACTAAAAATAGAAACAAATTAATTGGCCAACTAAAAATATATAGAAAAAATTAGCCAGGCATGGTGGTGCATGCCTGTAGTCCCAACTACTCAGGAGACTGAGGCAGAAGGATTGCTTGAACCCAGGAGTTTGAGGTTGCTGTGAGCTAGGCTGAGGCCAACGTACTCTACCCCGGGCAACAGAGTGAGACTCTGCCTCAAAAAAAAAAAAGAAAATATAAATATATGTGGAAAGAATTCTGACCAAAAAGGATTATCAGAAGTGGCTGACTCAACACCCTATGGCTTCACATATTAGAAGAACAGGTTTGAATCTTAATCGTCTCATCTGTCTGAGTCATTCAGTTTTGAGTTGCTTTGCATGCACTTCTAGCTCATCTCTCAAGGTCACTCTGTTTCTTGTGCTTCTTGGGTGATTTTCCCAGCTGATTTGCTATCTGTTCCACTGCTATTTTATGGTCTTTGCAAAATTTGGTTTGTTTTAAATTCCCTGAAGTTAAAGAGATAAAACTATCATAAGTCTTCTTAAATTTTTCAGTGTGTTCAAGTTTTAAATATCAATCTCTTCCAGACTTTTCACAGAGACAATATTACTTATAGCTTTTTTTTTTAAGTGGCTACTTTCTCATCTCCCCTATAGCAAGTAACTGAAATTGACAAAGAAAAGGCCATATAATTTGTAATCAGCAATTGACCACATATTATATATATATTTATCATTGAAATGACTTCCAAAACTAAGTGAAATGGTGCTCCAAATTTTAAGATACACAGGCAGCACACAAGGTATAGAAAATTAAGGGAATTATGAAGAAGTACCATCCTACGATTTGAATACTAGGAAAGGCAATAAATCTGAATTGTAATAGTGGCTCTCACTGACCTTTGTCAGATCACTTCATTCAATTGCCATCTTAGTTTCCCTATTTAAAATGCTTGTAATAATACTCACGTCTCTTTGAAAGTCAAAAGAACTACCCAATTGTTAAGTTGTAAAGCACTAAGGAAATTCAAACTCTTGCTCTAAAAACAATGAGTGCATGCTATAATATAAATATAAAATTGCACATTTGCCTATCTTATTTTGTTTATATTTTGAACACTGAAGACATTTGACAGTACAACAACCTAAAGGAAACAGGATATGGGAAATTATGTCCAAACTATCCATTTTTGAAACTCCTTCCTAAAGGAGTTTCAAAAAAACGTGATCACTCTTCCTCTGGAAGACATTAATCATACACTAATTGCTCTCTAGAAAACAGAAATTAAAAATATGTCCTCTGGGCGGGCGCGGTGGCTCACGCCTCTAATCCTAGCACTTTGGGAGGCCAAGGTGGGTGGATCGCTCAAGGTCAGGAGTTCGAAACCAGCCTGAATAAGAGTGAGACCCCATCTCTACTAAAAAGAAATAGAAAGAAATTAATTGGCCAACTAAAAATATATAGAGAAAAAATTAGCCGGGCATGGTGGCGCATGCCTGTAGTCCCAGCTACTCAGGTGGCTGCGGCAGGAGTATCGCTTTAGCCCAGGTGTTTGAGGTTGCTGTGAGCTAGCTTACACCACGGCACTCACTCTAGCCTGGGCAGCAGATTGTGACTCTGTCTCAAAAAAAAAAAAAAAAAAAAAAAAAAAAACAACTTTCAGCCCCCCACGACCAGGCCCCCCGGCCCAGCAATGGGTTTTAAATTGAAACCATTTTTGAAACTCCTTCCTAAAAACGTGATCACTCTTCCTCTGGAAGACATTAATCATACACTAATTGCTCTCTAGAAAACAGAAATTAAAAATATGTCCTCTGGGCCGGGCGCGGTGGCTCACGCCTCTAATCCTAGCACTTTGGGAGGCCAAGGTGGGTGGATCGCTCAAGGTCAGGAGTTCGAAACCAGCCTGAATAAGAGT
>CAUYRT010031575.1:0-20280 GCA_963574885.1 Lepilemur ruficaudatus
CCATTCTTCGGGCCTTCTGTCACCTCACTTTGAATAATGGGCTTAAGCTTAATCCAGGATAATATAAGCGGTATTAACTCACTGTCGTTTCTTAAAATTGAGTAATATTCCATTGTAAACATATACCAAATTTTAATAATCCACTCATGAGTTGCAGTTTTTGAGGGGACTTTGGCTGGCCCAGGACTGAAGGGCTTGGGGCACTATTTGGATGCTGTCTTTTCAGGGGTGGGACATCCTGCCTTTCCCTCCCTGCAATTCACCTGCATTTGGTACTTTCTGCGTAGACTCTGTGAGTTTCTCTGATATGTTGGTATTTTTAATTTCTTCCATAATTGTTAATACTTCTAGGCTTGTGCTAGACTCTGGGCATTCAAAAGAAATTGGTGCTAACTGATCAACACTTAGGTGCATACATGGAATAATATTCATGGGGTGCCGGGCAAGTGGGAGGGGGGTGGAGGGGATGGGTGAATTCATAGCTAATGGGTGCGGAGCGCACTGTCTGGGGGATGGGCACGCTTGCAGCTCTGGCTTGGGCGATGCAAAGGCAATATATGTAACCAAAATGTGCCCCCATAATATTCTGAAATAAAAAACCCCACAAAACTATATACACAAACACATATGATACAATATACTAAAAGGAGGTGTTCATAGAGTATTATGAGGGCATATTTGAGCCTTGAAGGATGAGTTGGGGTATTCAATGAAGAGAAACCTTTTCTGAGCACCTACTCTGGGGCTAGGCCGTGTCCCAAGTGCCTTACCTTACTTAACACTCACGACCACTTTTTGAGGCACAGCTATAGTTCCTGATAATGTTTGACAGATAAGGAAACTGAGTCAGAGTGAGTTTAAATGACTCTCCCAAGTGGCAGGGCAGGATTTGGATCAGGGGGTTGGCCCCTGAGCCCAGCCCTGAGCAACGGTACCACGTCGTTGGCTCTTCCAGGCAGAAGGGACATTGAGAGAAAGTTTGGCACCCGTGGCTGGTTAAGGAAAGTGTGAGTTTTATCCACCCCAAAATATTGTGTAATACTTACAGATACTGCACCGTGAGAAAGTGACTGAAGCTGGGCCTCAGTCACTCCACCTGATAGGGTTAGTCCTGGACCAATCTTTGGTAGAGGGGCCCAGGTGGAGTCCCTTCTCTTTCACTTTCCTTTCCTCTGAGCAAATATATTGAATTGCAGGTACTGGGAGCACAGTAATGAACAGAGAATGAGGTCTAATTTTCTATCGTTGCCCGAGGTATAATTTACATACGGGAAAACGCACCCGTTTTAGAGTTCGTGTTGTGTGAGTGGTGACATCACCACCTCCAACACAGCCAAGATGTGGACATTTCTACCATCCCCCTAAACCATCCATCTATCCATCCTTCCATCCACTCATCCATCCATCCGTCCGTCCATCCATCCGTCCATCTGTCCATCCGTCCATCCATCCATCCGTCCGTCCGTCCATCCATCCATCCATCCTTCCATCCATCCGTCTTTCCATCCATCCATCCTTCCATCCTTCCTTCCTTCCTTCCTTCCATCCATCCATCCACCCATCCATCCTTCCTTCCATCCATCCTTCCTTCCTTCCTTCCTTCCATCCATTCATCCATCCATCCATCCTTCCATCCATCCATCCATGCATTCTGGGAAAATCCCAGGACAGTTGAGAAAAACTGCTTTCCAAACTGAGATGTTTCTGAGAGACCAAAGCAGAGGTCCCCAACCTATGGTGAGTTGTATAATTATTTCCTTGTATATTAAAATGTAATAATAATACAAATAAAGTGCACAATAAATGGAATGTGCTTGAATCATCCCCAAACCATCACCCCCTACCCCCTTGGGCCATGGAAAAATTGTCTTTCACAAAAATGGTTCCTGGTGCTAAAAAGGTTGGGGACCGTTGGAAGAACGGCTCGGGCAAGCCCAGTGTGGCGAGTTAAGTGAGTTGATTAGAGGCTACTGATGCAGAGCGTTTGCGCCTGGGCAGCAGAGAACTTTTCTGGAGGGTAAAATCCACGCTGCCTGCCTGCTGTGACACCTTAAATTTATTTTTAGCAAAGTTGACGTGGTGTCTTTTCTGACTAAACATGTTAAGTGTGTGCAATATATCCACCGTGCTACCCATACATGTTATGTTAATGGTATTATAATTTTCCCCTCAGCAGAGATTTCGGTAGTAAAAGAAGCAATGGGGGCCGCAGGACGGCAACAGTGGCTGCTCGCAGGCTTGCCAGGTTTATGGGACAAGCTTAAGGGATCCTCAGGGACTTGCGGGCTTTCCTTGGTACTTTTTTTTGTGTGTTTATTTACCTTAAGCCATTGCTTTTTATTTTATTTTTTATTTTTACATTTGATTTATTTTCTTGTTTTAAATTTCTGACCGTTCTGGGGGTACAAACGTTTTGGTTGTGTATACCGCCTTTGCCATGCCATTGCTTTTCGATGAACTCCTAGGTGTCAGCTTTCCCCGGTGGGAGGCTCTTTTTCCCCCTTGCCATCCTTGGCCGACCAAGGACTGAGGATGTGCGGGAGCCTCCAGCCCAGGCTGTCCCCACTCACTGTAGTCACCAAGGCACCAGCCAGCTCACAGTAACTGTACAGGAAGGTTTATTCACATTTAAATCGAGTTATTGGCGTGGGCTTGGGTTTCGGTAGCACCGAGCTCTTCCTGGGGAGCGTTTCTCTTAGTAGTGCTGTCGACTTAGGTTTAGATTTCGTTGGAACAGGTGTCATTTGCTTGCTGGTCCTATGGCAACCAGAATTTGTGTTAAATTTTGATTTAGCTTAAGCTGGATGAGAAGATTTTTTTCTCCCCAGACAACAAAGAGACACTCTGACCAGGTTACCGTTATAATCAAGGGGGTGCTGGTGGTGAGGTAGAGGAAGGAACGGGAGTGAACGCCCCATTATTCAGTGTCGGAGCTGGGGTGTGTGAACGAGCAGGAGCTGCCCGAGTTGGTGGCAGCAAAGGGACCACGAGCATCGAGGGGCCAGAGCAGAGTGTAACCTCGCGTGCCCTCTGCACGTCTCTCCCTGATGCTCTCTCGCGTCGTCTCTGTGACTCTGCCTTTCTGTGTCTCTGAGCTTCAGTGTTCTCTGCCTTTCTCTCTGCCTCTTCTGTCTGTCCAGCTTTGTTTAAACTTGTGTGTCTTGTCTTGTGCCTGTTTTTGTGTGTTTTTCTGTTCTCCGTGTAGGCTGTGTGCTTTCTGTTTACATCAGCGTCTCTGTCTGTCTGTCTGACTGTCCCTCTCACTCCCTGTGGGGACCCTCTGCTCCTCCCCTGTATTCCCGAGCCAGGGGCTTGCTCCCCCCGTGCGATGCCCAACAGACCCCAGCTCCCAAGCCAGGCCCCTGCAGCCTCTGCTGACGGAGTCTGGGCACCGAGTGTGAACAGAACACCCTGGTCTCTCTTTGCCTGTGTCTTACTCTCTATCAAATATAGACACCGAGCCATGGATGGGATTTACTTGAGTTTCCCATACATCTTTATCCACCATGGCAGGGTACAGTTCTACTCAGGTACCAATGAAGTAAGAACAGTCACACTTGCCCCCGACCTCTCTGACCACGGCGGTTGCATCCTTTCTCAGTGTGATCCCCATCGAGTTCTCTGGGGGGTGGTTAAGAGCTTGTGCTTTGGATTTGGGTGAATCCCAGCTCAGCAACCAGCCCGGTGGGTGACCTTAGGCACCCTGAGCCTCAGTTTCCTCTTTTGTGAAATGGGTACAATAGTAGCACCTGCCTCTGGAGGATGCTCTGCTCGTGTCCATCACCTGCTTGGCCTTTGTGGGCCTCTGTGTTATGACCCCTGCTCTACTGGGGCTTCCCAGGCTGGCATCTCCCCCAGGCACTCAGCAATATCATGATTGCTTTGCCAAAGCATCTTCCTATCCCCAGGAAGCTAATAGGTTGGATATTATCACCCCACTTTGCAGAAGAGATTATTGCTGGTTCGGGTCACCTGGGAAGTTGGTGGCAGTGGCCAGCTCTCTTGACTCTTAGTCTAATGCCCTTGCTAGTGGCCTACCATGCCCTCCTAGCGCTCAGGTGCAGGGTTGTTAAGGGAACACAGAGGCTGGAATCTCGAAATCCGCGTTCTGAATTATTTAAGGAAAAGGCTCATTAGTTCAGTGGGGGTCATCGCTCATGTCTGGCCCGATCAGTGGTGGCTGGGGTGGCAGGTCATTTTGTATTAAACAGTGACTTGGAGCCGTGTTGCCATTGCCATGGGGAGAGGACAGGGAAGTTTCCAGTGGATGTGCCTTACGTCACTACTGAATGGCTTTACCTGCGGCACCCACGTGTGGGATCCTACTACACTCCAGGCAGTGTGGGAGGAAAGGCAAAAGAAGACACACGGTCCCTGCCCACATGGAGTTTATAGTCTCGTGGCTTTAATTGGTTGAGTCCCTACTTCCTGCAGGAGCTCCGTGTATATAGAGAGCTGTAGGGGCTCACCGACTTGTATTCAGTTGTTCCAGCATTGGAGATAACTTGCTTGTAAGGCCCACTAGACAACCATTATCCCTGCTAGTGAGCCCTGATCATGCCAGTTAAGTAGCAGTGACCACCTCATCACTCTTAGCTACTGGTTATTGAAGTCATCTGGGCACTGGGTGACGGCTACTAGAACCTCCTTCCAGACAGCCATTGCCTCTTACCAATGTTCCCACCTGGGAGATATCAGGACAGCCCTGTAACGGAGCTGCATCTTACTGCCACTCTCCGAGCGCCATCCTATTTGAAACAACTTTCTTTGTATTATTCAGAGACTCATAAAGAGCTGAATTTTGAAATCACTTACTGCCTTATGGATAATAAATTATCAGAGCCTAAAAATAGCCCCCAAGTGTGGGGAGAGCTGGGACAGTTTCAGAGTTATATAATCCACAACACTGGGATTGAAAATCATTATTTAAATTGGAGCCAACATCCCTGCCTATGTCTGAGAGAGGTTCGCATCTGCCTTGCAGCTGCGAAAATCAGAAGTCAAGGTGTGTCAGAGCCAGATGTGGTTGGAATTAGATTCCTATGGAGAGGTGACATTTCTGTGCCAGGGACTGGAGGGTGTAGACTGCCAGGCCTCAGGGTTGTGGTCCCGAACCTCACAGGCTGGGGCAGAAGCCACACATGGCCGTGACTTGGGCTTTTGTGCTACTTGGCTGTGTCTGCTAAAAATGAAGTTTCACATTTATAAAACATCTTTTTAAAATTAAAGTCTGCATCAATCTGTCTTTTCTCCTGAAAGTTTTCTTTTGAGTTAGGCAAAGCAATGGGACTGCTGGGTCCATTCTACAGGTAGGAGTGGAGAGAACTAGCCCAGCAGCCCACCAGGGGACTCCGGTGTCAAAGAGCCCTCGCTCCCTTCCTGCCTCTGTTGCTTAGCAGCAATGTGGTTCCGGCCAAATGACCGGACGCTTTCCGCTTCAATTCCCTCATTTGTAAAGTAGGGATAAAAGTGGTAATCCTTCAGTAGGAATGTTTGAGGATTAAATAAGAACTTAATAAAACCAGCTAATATTTACAAGTACTTACAGTGTACCAGGCACTACTCTTGAGTGCCTTGTCTGTTATCAGATGTAAATACATATTGTACTGTGCATTATTATGAATGTGCATTATTATGAACAAATAATGCGTGCAAATCACTTGGCACAGTGCCCGAACCTTATCTAAATGTTTAAGAAAAATTAGTTGTCACTAATTATGTTTGTTAGGCACGTATCACATCCCGAGTCTTCATGTATCTATTCACTGATTTGTTTGTTTTTGTTTGTTCTTTTGGTCTCGTCTATGAGTTTGAATAAATGTATTTCCCAAATACCTTCACCAAAAGCCCCCAAATGGGATGCTAATCTCATCACCCCCTTTTACATCTATTATTGATAGTTGGGATTCTACTCTCAGGCTAAATGTTCCTTTCTCCCCCGTTTGTTTGTTTATAGCAGTGTGGACTCAGAAGCTTATTCTACAGTTTGTAACTGACTGCTATGACTAGTGATGCTGTGATGCTGACATTGTCCCAGACTGGCGGTGGGTGCCCCCCTCACTCTGCCTGCTGTGTCCTTTGGACATTTGTTTGAGCGCTTTGTTACTGTCTGCCTCCACAGGATATTTTAGGCTCATGATCTTGTCCTTTATTTGCTTCGGCACTTACGTCAGCTGTCTTTCCCCAAGGAGCTGTTTTACTGGAGAAAGGTTTTTAGAGTTAAAGTCTGGGTACTAGGTGTGCTGATTGCTAAGGAATGTCACTGTACGTAAGCCCTCAGTGCACAGAACTAGGGGAAAACGGCATGTACATATACACGTATACGCCCACCACCTTATACATATGTAAGCACACATCCGCCTCCACTGCCAGGGGCTCATGCAGGCACTTCCCGTCTATGATTTACAGAGTTTGCTCTCTTTCTCCTTTCCATTTTTAAACTCTCTTTTCTAGCAGTGAGAATCCTGGCTCTCATTATCCACCACATATTGTTTGCTCCATCCTAGAATACTAATGCAATTTTCGGGATTGCTAACCCATACTGCTGTGGAAAACAAACCTAACTAGAATTCAATATGTGTTTACAGTTATTTTTATCTTCAGTCCGAGAGTACACAGTCAAAATAACATGCCAGAAACTCGCAACTCTTAAATTTTAATAGCTTAAAGCAACGGAGGTTTATTTTTGCTCACACCACCTGTCCAACACAGAACAGCTGGAGCTCTGCTCTGCGCTGACCTCCCTCTGGGACCCTGGTCAACAGAGCAGGCTACGTCATCATGGCAGGGAAAGGGAGAGCGTGGGACTGTGTGTTCTTAGAGCTTTGGGTCCAAAGCAGGCACAGAAGTCCACTCATATTTCACTGGCAAAGTCAAGCCACATGGCCACACCTACATTCAAATGGGCAGTGAAACAGTCAACCAGTGTGATCAAGAGATCTGGTGGGCAGGTTTTATTTCTTGAACATAGTGCTTCCAAATCCTTTGCAAAAATTTCTATTTTATAGCTAAGGCAATTCTGGTGTTACTGGGTTTTGTAGATGCCTGTCAGGTCTTGTTTTTTTACAGTGTTGTTAAAGTCTATTCCTTGTTGGTCCTCTGCCTAGTTGCCCATCAATTACTGGAAGTGGAATATTGAAGGTTCCAAGTCTTGTTGAATTTTCTGTTTCTCCCTTCAATTCTGTTTTCATTCAAGTTTTTTCCCTTCAAATCTGTTTCTTGGCTCTGTTGCTAGGTGCGTCTTTTTTTTGTAATAGTTATACTTCCTTGTGGATTGAATCTTTTATGAAACATCCTTCTTTATCTCTATTTTTGTCATAAAAATTGCATCTTCATACAAAATATGTGTTCATGCACACAGATTTATAATTAATCCTTTATGCAGTTCTCCTTTAAAAGAGAAGAAAAGCAGTGTTACAAACAAAAATATGTTTGTATTGTCTTTCATTTATCTATGTAGTTCCACATGCTAGTGTTCTTTATTTGTTCATTTGTAGTTGAGTTATTGTCTGGTGTCCTTTTATTTGAGCCTGACAGACTCCTTTAAGTATTTCTGTTAGGGTGTGTCTGTTAGTGAAGAACTTTCACTTTTTGTTTCTCTCGGTACGTGCTAATTTCTTCTTTATTTTATTTTGAAGGAATAGTTTTCCTGGGTATAAAATTCTTGGTTGACAATCTTTTTCTTTCAGCTTTGAATACATTATCCCTATGCCTTCTGGCCTCCGTGGTTTCTGATGATATATCAGCTCTTAGTCTTATTGAAAATTACTTGTATATAATGAGGTATTTATCTCTTTCTGCTTTCAATATTCTACCTTTGTTTTTGGTCTTTGACAGTTTAATTACAATATGATGTGTCTAGGTGTGGTTCTCTTTGAGTTTATGCTACCTAGAATTTTTAAAACTCTTGGATGTGTAGCTTAATGTTTTTAATCAAATTTGGGACTTTTTTTTGCCATTAATTCTTCAAATAGTCTTTCTTTGTTTTTTTCTGTCTCCTTTTCTGCTGCAATTTCAATTAGGCTTATGCTGGTATGCTTGGTGGCATCACAAAAGTCTGAATTTATATTTGTGTTTGTTCATTCTATTTTCTTTCTGTTCCTTACACTTTAATCCTAATTAACCTATCTTTATGTTCAGTGATTATTTTTTTCTGCCTGCTCAAATCTGCTATTGAGACCCATGAGTGAATTTTCTATTTCAACTCCAGTATTTCTATTTGGTTCTTTTTGTATACTTTATAGCTATTGATATTCTCTCTTTAGTAAGACAGCTTTCTCATGCTTTCCTTTAGTTCTTTAGACATGATTTCCTTTAGTTCTTTGAATATTTTCAAAATTGCTGATTTAAAATTATTGTCATGTTTGTCTAGTAATTCCAACATTTTTGGCTTTCACAGAGACAGTTTCCATTGATTGCTTTTTGTCATGTTGATGGACCATATTTTGTTTTTTTCATGTTTCATAATTTTTTGTACAAAGGTGGACATTTTAAATAATATAATGTGGCAACTCTGGGAATCAGAGTCTCCTTTCCTCTCCAGGTTTGTTTTAGTTGATGTTTGTTGTAGTAAGTGTTGGTTGTTTAGTGACTTTTGCAACTAATTCTCTGAAATCTGTGTTCTTTGTTGTGTGTGGCCACTGAAGTCTCTGCTTGGTTAGTTTGGTGGTCAGCCAGTGATTTGACAGAGATTTCTTAAATACCTGGAATGTGTTTTTACTTCCTGTTTTCACAGAATCTTGAAATCAACCAGAGGTGAGAGCTGAGGGCCTCCTGTGGTCTTTCCTGAGTGTGGGCACATCTCTGAGCATGCACTCAGCCCTAAGTATGATCTTGGTCTTATAGATTCCCAGGAAGATGTCATAACCTTCCAAAACCCCTATGGACATCTCATTTTTCATCTTTCCCTTTTAAGCTTCTTGATTAACCTGTCATCCACTGTCTCAGGCTGCTATGAAGTTTAACAATTGCCTATAATTTCTTTTGACAATTGTCTCTGGACAAAGGATTTTCCATAGTGGGTGAACTCAGAGTAAGGCCAAATACTGACAGTCTTGCAAGTGGGGTTTTCCAGGCAATGACCAGTGAAGTCAAGCAATGACAGTTATTTGGGAATGAGGTTTAAAAGAGCTCCAGCCCTGATCTGCTCTCTCTAATGGATGGTTTTTACTGTGAATGTGGGCTGTTAGTTTTCAAAGCTGCTGTAGAGCTACAAAGTGGGGGATTCGAGCAATTCAAGTTAAAATGCCTCAAAGTTCTCTGTTTTTAACAAGCATCAGTCATTTTAATTTTTTTTTAAGTTTCAGAATATTATGGGTTTATAAATGTTTTGGTTACATAATTTGCTTTTGTACAGTTTGGGTCAAAACTCTAAATGTGCCCGTCACCCACATAGTATGCATTGTACCTGTTAGGTGTGAATTTAGCCAACCCCTCTTCCCCGCTTGATCTCTGTTGTTTTACTTCCATCTGTGCACACGAGTGTTGATCAATTTGTTCCAATTTAGTGTCGAGTACATGTGGTGTTTGTTTTTTCCATTCTTGTGATATGTCACTTAGAATGTGGTATATGTATACCATGGGGTACTACTCAGCCATTTTTCTTGAGTAAATGCCCACCTGGCTGCTTATAGGCCTTTGTTTTATTTCCAGAGTTCTGATAAAGTTGGTATTGACATTGCTTGCCAGTTTTCTCATTGCTTTTAAGGGAAAGAGAATTTTCTGATGTCTTTACTCTGCCATTTTCACTGACATCACTCTAACATACAACATTAACAGAAACACTTCTCTATAAATATGCTTTCAAGGCATAAAACCTAGAGCTCACACAAATAGGAACAGTGGGGAATTTTTGATAGGTGGGGAATTTTTAGCAGTGTCTGGCACCAGGGGATGATTTCAACATAGAGTTGAACATGGTAAATTGCTTTTTCATTGTGCCAAAGGTAGGTAGGAATTGCCTTTGGGACTTTGAGGGGCTACTGGTGGACCTTAGAGGAAAAACTTCGCAAAAATCTCAACTACCCATGAAAAAACTGAAGGAGAAAACACGGTTACAAGGTTATGTGTTATAAGATCATAAGCTTGGATCAGTTATAATTTGATGTTTCAATAATTAAAGTCACCTCCCTTGAAACTCAGTTTGGGGCATACATTGTAGTGTCATCTTTGGAGACCATGAGCTCTGACAGGGTAGAGACTGATGTTTAGTCTTTTCTCTTTCCCTAGTGCCTAGCCTGTCATCTGTTGCCTGTCCTCATGTGTCAAGGCTTTCATTTGCCATTGACAAAAACCTTAGTTCAAACTCACATTAGTAAAACAGTTTATTTTGTGTGTCTAAATTTCCAAACACAGCAGATTTCAGGTGTAGCTGGATTCAGGAACCTAGAAATCTTTTCCAGCAATATGTCTTTCTCTTACTCTTGTCTCTGATTTTCTTTGTTTGGGCTTCATTTTGAAGCAGTTTTTGTGGACAAAGAGCTGGAGTACCTGGATTTGGGGCATGTGCCTTTCTGTGTACTGACTGGGTGACCTGGTGTCAGTGCTGCCCAAGCCACATTCCCTGACAGTAGGAGTGAGGTGACACTGAAAGGAAAAATGAAATGTTGTCACTAAAAAGAGGAGGGAGGGATGGATGCTCCGCAGGCACAATGAATGCCTGCCCGTGACATGCAGAAAATACTCGTATTGGCTTTTTTCAATTGCACGATTGAGTTGAATTTAGCAATTTGTTCTGTGACTGTGACACAGTCTCTGTTCTTTGTACACATTGTGATTATTCCCACTTCCACACCGTTGTCCCACCTTGGCGAATTCTCATCTCAGCTTCCACCATGATTCCTGTCCTCACTGTATGCTTTAATATATATTCAAATATATGTATAATCAATCTCCCTGGTGAGGCTGGAATACTCAGGGGCATTGGTTGTAGTTACATTTATTTTGGATTTATCTCTTCAAGATTCCACCCAGAGAAGAAAACAAAACAAACAAACTTAATTTTTCCCATTTTTTAGACTAGGTTGTTATTGTTTTCAAATACTCATTATAAAGTTGATGTTTTCTGTTGACAAGTAGCTATTGTTGGCAGATTTAATATCAATGAAAAACAACTCATCTGTACAATGGGGATAATACTAGTAACTGTATTGGGAGGGTTGTTGAGAAAACTGAATGAGTAATTAATTACATATAAAGTGCTTAGAACACTGCCTGTCCCATAATAGGTAGGGTTTAGCTACTATTATTATTGTTAAAAACTGACTCCATCTCTTACCCTATCATGTCTTCCCAATCAGGTTTGGGACGGAGAGTGAGACCAGTTCTGTTCTAAGGTTTGCACATGGATGGATTAATTTTTCATAAGATCACCACACAGCAGGTGCTTTTATTATCTGCATTTTCCAGATCAGGAAACCCAGGCACAGGGGCAGTAACTCAGGGCAGATGCTGTTGATGGGCTGTAAACAGGCTCAACCGTGGTGAGGGACAGAGAGAAGGGGGCAGAGAGAAAGAAAGAAAGAAAGAGAGAAAGTGGGCAAAGGTTAGGTCGCTCCATGTCAGTGAGTTTGGATTTTATTTTAGGAAAAGTAGGACACTTTGAAAGAGTTTTAATCTAGGGGAGAAATAATCTGAATTATATTGAAACAAAAAAGATGATTTTTGACTGCTGTGAAACCAGGGGAGGGCGCTGTAGTAGTCCAAGCGAGAGACAGTGGCTTGAGTGGGGGTGTTGGTCGTGAGGATGGCAAGAATGTGGCAGGTTGGGATGAGTTACGAGCGTATACATGGTAGCACCCATAGAGCCCTGAGGGGATCATTGGAGGAAGAGAGAAACCAACACGTGTCAGCGTTTGAAAACGTCCGGGTTTGGAGGGAATTCTCTGGGAGTACTGGAAAGTGAGAGTGTTGGTGGCCAGCTCAGATGTGCAGAGGTTTGTAGTGTTCAACTAATTCTCTTCTGTTCTTTGCGCTGTTGTCTTTCCTAATTTGAAAGCAAAATGAAGTCTACGTTCACTGTGTTAACAAGCCCAGAAAAACAGGCAGTCCCTTCCCAAATGAACCTTAAGTCAGGATTTAGAAGATATTGAAAGAGACTCGTGCTCCGTGTGAAACTGCCTGTAGGAGGCAGGTGGGGGGTGGGAGAGAGGGAGGGGGCTGGAGGAGGACCCTGCCCCTGGGGGCTGAGCAGAGGGGCCTGCTGTCAGGCCTGATCGTGTCGGTCTGGGATGGAGCCCCGTCCAGCTGTGAGGGATCTTCCGGGTTGTTTGGGCTGCAGCACGAGAATCAAGGCACGAGGTAGCTTGGCTGATAACCTGTCTGTCCACCGCTCACCTAGTGTGCATTTGCTGACCCGAGCCTCTTCTCTCCCGCGCAGGACACCGAGGTTCTGAACACCGCCATCCTCACCGGAAAGCCCGTTTCTGTCCCCGTCAAGGTGGTGGGGGTTCAGGAGGATGGTTCTGTGGTCGACGTGTCGGAGGCTGTGGAATGCAAGTCCGCGGATGAAGATGTCGTTAAGGTAGAGTGGGCTTTGTCTACGGATCTCCTGAGTGTTCAGGCCTCTTTGTCACCCCGTCCTTTGTCCCCAAGGTCTTGTTCTGACTGAGCATCGCATGCTCCAAAGGGCTGGAGGCCAGAATGACCTCACCGGGGAGTGGATGACGGGCAGCAGAGGCTCACCTGGGAGCAGGGGATGCTGCTTCCTTCTCCCTGGAAAGGGGAACCCCTGACTCTCCCTCTCCCCTTTCCCTTCCTCTCCCTTTCTTCATAGGACAATATTTTCCTAACTTTAGCAATCCACACAAGACCTTCTCAATTTCTTGCCAAATCTCTGTGCTTAATAATATCATTTACTGACTATATTTTCTTTAAATGCCTAGCTTCTTTTGAGTAGCCAGTTAGCTCAGTTGGTTAGGGTGTGGTACTAGTAAATGCCTCACTTTTTCACACTTAAAATCTAATTTAGCCCCATTATAAGACAAGAAAATCCATGAGCTGGATGTACCAAATTTTTTATTAATATACATTAAAATATGACTATTAGAAAAAGTTCACTCATGTGCCACCTAACTGAATTTGAATATAACCAGTGGGGTACAGCTCAAAGTTTAGGAGATGTGATCATGGAACATTTCTGCCAAATTCTTAATTCTTATTAGCTGTATTTCTGAATCTAAAGTCTGCCAGGAACCAGCCTATGGTTTTTTTTATGCTCTTTGCAGGGGTCCTTTTGAACAACCAAATTTAGTGTTTCTGTCCATTTTTTCTTAACACATTGGTTGCCATTTACTTTTGCACCAGAGACCTCAGGGAGAAAGGACTTAAACCTTCAGAACGATCAATTCTTCCTCCTTTAAGTTGCCGGAAGAGCCCCCAAGTCTAATCTATCCAGATATTTTAGAAAGATACAATAATACTGAGTTCTATCCTTCCTCACATTCTACCAGCTCCTGTTTAGAGGTTAAAGAAAGCTTGGTCTCAGTCTTGAGAACTTTGTGGTATAGAGGAAAGCCTTCAGGGGTTTTTCTTGGCAGAAAAGTTCCGGGAGGGGTTGATTTCTTTTTGTGGTCAACCAGACTACAGCAGGCTGTGTCTTAAGCCAGAGAGAGTTTGATAAAGAAAGAATGTTGTATTTGTGAGGTCTAATTAAAAAAGAAATTAATGCCAGGAAACAAGTTTGGCATAGCTTATTTCCTGGGCTTGTAATGTTAATTTTCTCTCGAGATGGAAGATGAACTAGCTTCAAGCCTACACACAGCCCTACTCTGGGGTTCCCGATGGTCCTTGTATTCTGTGGGCAGTTTGATTAAACAAACCGAAGGCCCTCAGTGTTCAGAGTTTAAAAAGATCTGAGCCAAGTCATAGGAGGTCATCTGCACAGAGGAAAATATTGATGGTGCACTGCCCTTGGTTGCTTTTGACAATGGAAAATTTTTACTGTTCCCACGTCATTCCAGAAAGGAGACATGGATGATGGCATGTAGAGATGGCATCCCTATGCTTATGCCATCATGGGCTCGAGCAAGCGACTCACTCTGCAGTTTCCTAAGCCTTTAGTTTTCCCCAGAGAGCCTGGCGTGGTGCCCCCCAGGGCGGACTCCTCACTCTCCCATCCTGGAGAGCTCTACCCTAGAGAGGCAAGTCCAAGGTCATGGATCCGACTAGTGCCTTATGCCTGGTTGCCTCCACTTCACAGAAGTGCCAAAAGTATCCTCTGCCCAACTGGATAGATACGTGTTTTGGAAGATGATAGTTTTCTGCTTAACTGTTACTTATGTATCCTCATAAAGGTGGGGCAGTCTAGGAAATTACTGCCCAATCTTCAGAGGAGCAAAGTGGAGTCTGTACATCACCAAGCTCAGGACTGCATTAAGATGTTTTTAGGGGATTCCAGGACTGTTGCAAATCTTGGGGCTTGTGTGAATTGAGGGGGTTTAATTAAATGGCTGTGATGTGTTTGTTATGGCTTCAGCGTCAATGTTTGTGATAAATTGTGCTACAACGCCAGGATGAATGGAGCTGTCCTCAGCACCACCCTGGGGGCATCCTCAACTGTGTGGCACATTCATTAGCACCCTCTGGAGAGCCCTCCTTAGTCTGTGGAGTTGTCACTCACTCATCCTTCTCGGTATACGTAGTACTGAGTGATTCCAGGGAGCATCTTGCAAGGTTCCCCAAAGATCTTCGTGCATTGGAAATACTGTGCATTGGAACCATGATTTAGACAAGAAAAAAAATGTGTGAATTTAGGAAGGTGTGAATTGTGGTAATCTACAAACAAATTAGCTCCTTTGAACTTGTATGACTTTTGGGGGACAGAACCTGAGGACATAAAATGATTTGGAAAAGCTGGACTTTGGCCTAATCTGGTGAGATTAGAAGCGATCAGTGTAAAATTTCAAGTTTGACAGGTCAAGAGTTCCCCACCTCATCCACCGTTTCACTCTCTATAGTTGCAGTTACTCCCAGTCCAACATGGTCTGAAAAGATTAAATAGAATTCCAGAAATACACAATTCATGCTTTAAATTGCATGCCATCCTGAATAGGATGATAAAATCTTGAGCTGTCCTGCTCCGTCCAGCCTGGGATGTGAATTCTCCCTTTGTACAGAGTATCCCTGCTGCAGACACTCCCTGCCCGTAGGTCTCTTAGTGGCCGGCTTGGTCATCAGATTGACGGTTGTGTATCACAGTGCTTGTGCTAGAGTCGCCCTTATTGGACTTAATAATGGCCCCAAAGCACAAGAGTAGAGATGCTGCCAACTCAGATATGCCAAAGAGAAGCCATAAAGGGCTTCCTTTACGTGAAAAGGTGGAATTTCTCAACTTAGTAAGGAAAGAAAAGAAAATCTTATGCTGAGGTTGCTAAGATCTATGGATCTTAAGGAAAAGAAGTCTTTTCATTAAACATACACCTGCACTCGAATGTTTATAGCAGCACAATTCACAATTGCCAAGATGTGAAATCAACCCAAGTGCCTAACAATTCATGAGTGGATCAATAAAATGTGACATATGCATGCCATGAAGTACTACTCAGCCACAAAAAAGGATGAGTTAATGCCTTTTGCAACAATTTAGATGGACTGGAGACCATTCTCCTAAGTGAAGTATCTCAAGAATGGAAAAACAAACACCACATAGGATCACTCTTAAATTGGAACTATTGGATGAGCACACATGTGCACAGAGGGAAGTAAAACTCAGTGGAAAGCAAGTAGGGGAGAGGGGAAAGGAGGGGAGGGGCAAAATCCTACCTGATGGGTACAATGAACACTATCTGGGTGATGGGCACATCTATAGCCGAGACTGAGCTTTACAAAAGTGATCATGTAACCAAAAACATTTGTACCCCTTAATATTTGGAAATTTAAAAAAATGATTATTTGTTGCCCTCATGTACAAATTGGCAAATTCACATAGAAATCTGGATTTCCAGCTTCTTACATCTTAGGAAAAAACCACAAGATCAGGTGGCCCTGGGCCCACATTACTTCCTGTGAAACTCACTGGGAGATGCATGGAGGATGCCCCTTTGCATAAGGCCTGTGCCCTCCAGCTCACCGCCATCTCTGCCATCCCTCTTGTCTCCTGCACAGAGGCCAAAGGACATTTGCCATTTCTTGTCACACTTGTGCTCTTGTTTTTTTGATAGTAGATTTCAGAGGAAAGTGAGATATTTCTTGTACTCTGTTCTCTTTAAAAAAAAAATAAAAAAGCAACAAAAGATAGACTTCACTCTGTCAATGTGATGGAGAATCCTGTATCTTCCTAGGTCATGAGGGGAACGCTGGAAAATTGGATTGTGTTCTGCCAAAAAGTGTCCAGGGGGCTGAGGGCTCTTGAAATCAAATCACAGGAGAAGCGATTGAAGGAAGTGTGGGTGTTAAGCCCGGTGATGAGAAGAAAAGGCCCAGGGGTGAGGTGAAGAGGAAGACATGACAGATCTTTGTAAGTCTTTCAAGAGCCATCGTGTGGAAGATGGAGTAGGCTTGTGCTTTTTATATCCCAAGAGCGGAAGTTAAAAGGGATTCCTTTAAGTACAATATAAAGAAAAAGACTACAGAGGTTCTGAGTTCTTTGTGTGAGCTTTCAGATAGATGATGTTGGCTCACATCCTGACTCCTCCTTCCTCACTGTCTGATCTAGGGGAAATTACTAACATCTCTGGGCCCAGTTTCCTTATCTACAGAATGGGCAGGGGGGATAAGGATACAGTGGAAGCCACCTTCTCTGGAGATTTCTTCCAAAGTCATTGTAGAAGGCAGAATTAATAATAATCAAAATAATCCCTGAAAATCCTTTAGAGAACATCTGGATTTTGATAAGTTCAAAAAGATTTTTTAAAAAAACGTTTTCCTTGCATTTGAGCGGTGGACAAGTTTTCTGGAGCAGCGCAAGGCAAGGTTTAGTATTCAAGGGAATGTTGAGAGACGTCTAGATAAGTCAGAGTTGGGATTTGAAGATGAATTTTCTCTCTCATTCTCTCTTATTCTCTTTTTTGTCTGCTGGGTGACATCTTATCAGATGGCAATCTGAAGTTATTCTGAGCACTTGTCATGGAATTGTTGTTTGTTAAATCTGTGTGGGTTAAAATCTCAGTGTGGAGTTTTGGGGATGATTAAATAAGAGTGTATATCTAAAGGAAGTCACATAGTGCTCGACATGTAATATATCAATGAATATTGTGTCTATATACACACCTGCTTATTTATATCCATATTCATTTTCATATCCATAAATTTTAACTTCTACTTGATTGTAAGGTCCACGGTGTACCTATGACTGTCTGTTTTACTAGCTACTCTGTTCCCAGTCCTAAGCACAGTGTCTGGAACACGGTTGATATTTGTTGACTGTATGGATGAATGAATGCTAGAGCTTCCCAGAGATGGAACAAGATGCTCAGATGCTATGCAGGCTGGCTGTTTTGTCTATCGGAGCATCTCCAGTGAATTTTCTGTTACTGAAAATCTTCAAGGAAAGGTGGAAGGTCCTCTGCAGTCCAAGGGGCTTGGCGTTGGGTAGAGACTTGGGCCTGATCCTATGATCCCAATCTTATGTTCTCGTGGGGATGTTTTATTCCACAAATACTTTCTACTTATCTACCCATGGAGGGCAGTGTATAAAGAGCTCTGAGAGCTGCAAAGGTGGAATGCGTATGAAATCTGTCCTTAGGAGCTTACTACAGCTAATGAGTATTAACAGGTAGCATGTATTGAACATTTGTTAAGTGCCAAGTACTATTGTAATAAGAACATTACGAGCATTGACCCATTTCATCTTCACAACAAGCCTTTAATACAGGCTATGCTGTTACACTGTGTGTAGTTTATGCGTGAGGAAATGGCTCATAGGAGGGTGAAGCAACTCACTCAAACTCTAGCGGATGCAGTGGTCAGAGTTCTCACCTGGGGAGGCTGGCCCCAGAATCTATGCCGCCAACCTCTGTGCATCTGGAATTGCCATTCTCTGAGGCTGTGTAGGGTACTGTATTTGGGGGTGGGGTAGGGGAGGGGGGTGCACCGCTGCTCTAATGTAGCAAAATACCATTCCTGTGGCTTTCCCATCAGGGAATCAATTGATAATGAGCTTTTCCTGAATTTTCCAAAGATGTCTGTTTTCATCCACCTCACCTGGAAGGCATGAGCAATCTCTCGTGGCTGCTATAACGAATCACCATAAACTTAGTGGCTTAAAGTAACACACATTGATCTTATGGTTCCGGAGGTCAGAAGTCTAAATAGGTCGGTCAGTAGGGCTGTGTTCTTCCTGGAGGCTTTAGGGGAGAATCTATTTCTCTGCCTTTTCCAGCTTATAGAGGTCTCCTGTATTTCTTGGCTGTGGACCCTTTCTCCATTTTCAAAGCCAGCAGCGTAGCATCTTCAAACCTCAATCACTCTCTCTGTCTCCCTGTCCCCCTCCACGGGTTCCATCTCATCTCCTTCTGTGACTTTGACCCCCCTGCCTCCCTCTTAAAAAGACCCTTATGATTACACTGGGGGCCCCTGGGTAACCCATCTCAAGACCCTTGACTTAATTACATCTGCAGTGTCCCTTTGCCACATGGATTAGTTTCCTAGAAGTACTGTGATGAGTTAACAAAAACCTGATTAAAGCAATAGAAATTTATTCCTTCACAGTTATGGAAGCCAGAAGTATGAAATAAATGTCTCACCTGGGCCCTGCTGCCCCAGAGGATCTAGGGGAGGGTCCTTCCTGGCCTCTTCCAGCTGCTGGTCGCTCCAGGTGCTCCTTGGCTTGTGGCAGATTTATTCTCTGCCTCCGTTGTTGCATGGTAATACTCCTGTGTCTCTGTATGAACTTCTTTTCTTACAAGGGTGCTTGTCATTAGGTTTAGGGGCCACCCTAATGCAGGATGATCTCTTCTTGAGATCCTTAAAATTACAAGTGCAAAGACCCTTTTTCTGGATAAGATAACATTCACAGATACTCGGGGTTAGGACTTGAACATATGTTTTTGGGCCCATGATTCAACCCACTATACCGCGTAAGGTAAGATATTCATGGGTTCTGGGGATTAGGGCATGGGTATCTTTTGGAGGCGGTGTCTTTAGGCTGCCTAGCACAGTGTGCTTTCTTTTCTCTGCTAAATCTCTCTGAAGGTCTTTGGAGGAAGAAAGAAAATGCAATTTCCATATTGTAATTATGATTTAATCTAAAGAGTGTCTAGCTCTTTGACAAAGTGATGGCTTCATGTTTTTATGCATTTGTATTGTTTATCAATGAAATGTGGTTTTCAGAGCCACAGAAACTAGTCATGCATCATCAGCAGGGGATGAACTCTTTCACTCTTGCAGAAAAATAAATAAAAACTCCCACGGATTGTGAAGATGGTGCCTTCCAATTTATGGCTGCAATAATTAAGTTTCCAGCTTTCTGGTGTCAGCTGGACTTGCCATAATCAGATGTTAAAGGGCTAATAAGAAGGCATTAACATTTCAAAGCCTTCCACGGCCCAGGGAAAGATCTTGTTTCCGAACTTGGTCTGCGAGGTATCAAGTAAGGCAATGGATGTCAGAAAAAATATAAAGTTCTCTGCTGCTTGCTGAGCACTGTGTGGGGAGCTGGTCACTAACTAAAGCCAGATAGAAAACATGAACGTCTTCAAGAGAACAGCTGCATTTCCTGGGCTAATGGGCGGCACCTACAAAGTTTCCTTAAGTGGTTGGACTTACAGAGAAGTAAGACGGAAGGTGGACGTGTTCTGACTGTGGTCCCTAGAGGGGTGCACTTGGGCTGGTGCCACTGAACAAGATATGTCACTATTCCAGCATGGGGCATTGGCCAAGTGCAGAAGGTAGTGGGATCTGGCAGGACCAAGTTTAGTTCCCGCATTGGTGGGTATTGCTTTTGTTGTTGTTTTTGCAAATTATAGAAACCCAAATCCAACTGCCTCAGAGCAATCCTAATTTTACTTGGAAGAACATATAGAAAAATGCAAAAAAAAAAAAAAAAAACCCAACCAAACAAACAAAAACCAAAAAACTAAGGCTTTTTCTTTCTCCTTTAGAAATACTTGACAAAAATTCCTACAAAAACCACTGTCATTCTATTTCTGTGCATAGATTTCCTTCCCTTCCCCATCACCGGGAGCCAGGCAGCTAAGAATAAGCCGTCATGCAGTTTGGATGTTATTGCCTAATTTTGTCCTTCTTTATGCTGGTAATTTGGACTTTTATTGTTCCGTTCTAATTGGAGACGTGTCATATATTTCCTGTTGGCCAGGGATAGATATCGCCGCATTCTCAACCTTT
>CAUYRT010031576.1:0-14315 GCA_963574885.1 Lepilemur ruficaudatus
CATAATATATTTTCACATCGTTTTATCTTCCTTTTTAGACCACAAACTTCTTTTGGATAATAACAATGTGTATCTTTCTAATATCCTGCACATTATTCCATACATTGCCTCACCCATGGTAAGTGTATAAAAGTATTTTTCAATAAATAGTTGAATTCAACCAAAAAGTTCGTTTAAACAATAAAAGAATAGGTATTTGGGAGCTCTGAATAACAATCACACTTTGCCGTCTAGCTAGAATGTATTACCTCCCAGAGGTACAGTGAACCAAATCTGTCAGCAGCTCAGACCTGGGAGGAATGCAAGTACAGCCTCTGTCCTGTTTCTAAATGAATTTATAGTAACAGTTCCTTGAACACATTTATCTTTCCATTAAATAAGTGCAGGCAGGTCCCCTTTGAGATCTGAATGCTAGCTGGCAGGTGGCAGATCCATTCTGGAACTCCTACATCTCAGATTTTGCTCATTTCTGAATTCCCATCTGTGGTACAGTGCATAGCAAAAAGAGCTGTATGGTCTAATAAATGGAATATAAGTTTATGAATCCTGGCTTTTCATTGACTTGATCTTTTAACTAAAGTAAATATTAAAAAAATTAAATCACCTTTGCCTTGTTTTCTTATTTTATAATTGGAAATAAAAAGCAATGATCTGCCATATCTTTTCCTTGTTGGAGAACTAACTTTTAAAAGCCAGATAGTTTTAGGAAAAAAAAAATTACAAATGTTGATTCTTCAATTAGAAGATACAAATATTAATGATAATCAGCAAAGGGGTGGATCCTGACTGTGGGACTTCCCTTGCACGGTCAGCATGAGCCTAAATCATCCACTTCCATGAGCAAGGATGAGAGGGTCACTCATAGAAGGCAGGCTGGTGTTCATTCATTCAGCTGGCACAGTGCACCCAGCACTCTGCCCGGTATAGAGCAGGTGCATGGTGGCTACTAGCTGAACTGAGGGACTGATAAAGAAATGCCCTCAGACCCAGTTGGGAGCCAATTGTCAGAGACAATTCTCCCAGTTATGCTGCAGCTGCCATTATGCTTTCTCTTCGCTGGCTCTTTGTACTAGTCTGAAACAGAGTTTTTTACCAGCAGCTGCGTGAACTGCACAGACTGCATGAGATAATACATTAAAGCAGTTTGCACGAATCCTGGCACATGGTGCATAGGCAGGTGTTGGATGATGATGGTGATGATCACCAAAATCGCGGTAATCTCTTCAGATGGATACTATCCAAAACAAGGAACCAGTTTAGAAAGTATAATGCTTCAACCCTTCTGCACCCACTGTTAGCCTAAATGAAAGAACAGGCCTCGTGCTGTTAGAGAAAGCAGATCAGATTCTAGAAGGAGAAGGAAGGAAATTATCATACAATTATTTGATTCCTATAAAATGTGGTATGTACGTGATGCCACAATTCAGTTGAAGAATATCTCAAAAAATAAATAATTAAAGAATCTTGAATACATACAAGTTACTGACAAATTTAGTATTGAAAAATAAAGACAAGTGGTAAAATATTATAGTGTCTTGCATTTAATATTAAATGAAGGACTGCTCTTGGGCAGATAATTCCACACTGGCAATAAAAACTTGGACAAGTCTGACTCTGATTTTTTTCCTGTCCTCAGTTTCTTTGACTTTAAAAGTAGAGGATTGAACCAGGTAGATTTTAATGTGTCCTGTCGTTTACATTCATATTACCAGAAAACTCGTATTTTATTCTGATTTTATCCTGGCCTTTGAAATATAACTATAATAATCTTTTGTCTGTTTTCTCCCATAATTCTTTATGTTTTGTATGCTTGTTTAATAAACATTTGTGTCAACATTTCATGCAAATTAATAGAAATCAAAGGTCACTTTTCTTCAGCCATTACCTGTGTTTATACTGTACCCAATTCCTGCCTGAACCAATAAAACCTGCTAATATGTGTATTATAGTGTCTTCTTTTTATTTTAACTTCACCACTGTTAAACTTCTCACCCACATTAAAACCTGTCCTGGCCTCCTCATACTCCAAAGAGGAAAACTAAAATCCTTTCTTTCCTACCCAAAGTCATTCACTAATATCCCAATGTTTTACCTTCTTTTGTCTCCTCTAACACAGTGAAAACATGAATCTGCCTATAATTCATGTTTTTGAAATAACCAGGGAGATTCTTGTATTGCAGATTAGTTGAATAAAAGAAGATTCCAGAAACTTCACGATGAAAGACCTCTAAAAAGAATATGGATTTTTGACTCTGCCTGTATGGCACTGAGTGCCCACGAGGGTTAAAAGAAAGAAGCAAATTGATGAGTTAGGAAGAAAATTCAAATTCAGCAATGCTCTGAAGATCAGGTGAAGGAGACAGTACTGGATGACAGCGGTTGCTGTGATTCAGATAAGAAATGGCCTGGGCCAGAATTCACACCACGAGTAATTAACAGATCCATTTGTTTAGTGTTCCTGTAAATTTGAGAATTTGAATAAATGTCTATGTCACTCCAAATCAATGCTCTTTGGCTTAAGCTGAAAGCTACCAAAAAAGACTGTCTGTTAATTAGTTTATTTTGAACAACAACCAGTAAAACACAGCCTAAAATGTAGCTGATGCTAATTTTTGACAATAAGAGTTTTCATTGGCTCAGTATGTTTATATTACATAATTTGGGGCTTTCAATTTTACAAAAACTCTTGCTGGATGCCATTTTCTTTAACAACATTCAACAAGATACTTTCACAAACAGCATTATTTCTCTGTAAGCTTTTAGAGCTTCATAAGGAATGCAATTCAATCCATGAAGTTTTAAAGTTACAATTGTTAAAGCTTTAGGGGACGATAATTTTGCATTTTTTCAAGAATAATATGTATTTACCACAAATATTTTCTATATAATTTTGCTTTCTAATATGTATCTTTAGAATACACCATTTCCCAAGCAGAAAATCCTATTTTTTTTTACTACTAGACTTTTCAAACTCCTTTAAACATTTATAGACAAATTCCAAGACATGTAGATGTTGTTCAAATATCATGTAGAGAAACTCTTCACTTTTTAAATATAAATGATTAAAGGGACAGCTGTGAAGCAGGTTGGAAAATGCCAACAGGTTTTCAATTAAAAGTTCCATTTAACTAATGTAATTATTCTTACCTAATTAAATTTTTTCCACTAAGATCAGTCCATTGAGATATCTCATTCTGTTTTAAAATGTTCCACAAAGCTCTTACTAACGTCCATGAACCACGTTGTATTGATGAGATTGTTAATGAACTCTCTAGCAACAATGCACTAGCCTTAATAATTTAGACCCTGTTAAATCTTGTCCGCTTTTTACTACATTTGGAACTGCTATTGATCTAGAGAAGAGTCAATATTAAAGGGAAGTATTCTTTGCACTTCCAGCTGGTCTCCAATACATCCAATTATCTTGATATTTGCAGCTCAAATTAGCTTCTTGCATTTAAAAATTTATATTCATCAATATTGTTTACATTTAATTTTTCAATCTGATGAATTAAAAATGGTTTTTATGGTTTTAACAGACTGTGATTCTTTATAAAGTTGAGATCTAGAAGTATAGCAACCAGAAATACACCAGAAATGTGGGTCCATGAGTTCAAATGTTCGTGTAAATACTAATTCCAAATGCCTGGAAAAATTGATAATCTAAAAATTAAATTATAGCAAAAACCTATTTTAAGCATAGATTGAAGAATAATGTAAAAATTTAGACACACATTTTTGAAAAAATAAAACCACATATATAAACAAATCATATGAATATGTCTTATGATTTTTCGTGTTCTTATTGTGTGTTTAACTTTTTGTTGTGCTTATTACTTTATAAAAAATTGTAATAGAAACTTCTCACAAAACCGCAAAAAAGTAAAATTTTCATAGAAAGCTTATCTTGTAGTTTTAACTTTGTAACTTTTTAGTGGCTATGGGAATTCATGTTTTCTTTCTTAGCTTCATTTTCTTCACCTTTAAAATACGTAAAATAGCAATTTACCATACAGAGTTGTTGCAAGGGTAAAGTTAGATAAATTTATAAAAGTGTGTACTATAAAACTCTTTAACTATGTCATAATTACAGGAAAGATTAACTGAGAATCTCAAGTATGTTAACAACTGATAATATCAATTCTGTTGGGACCTTTAAGTAAAAAAAAAAATAATTAATTTTTCCTCTCATATTCTCTAGTGTACTTTAGATCCCTAATTTAAAGACCTCCTATCTCTTCACTATTTTAATTAACATGATTTTTCCTACTTTGAAAATACATTGATTTAATTATTGTTTTATTGTCATGAGGCAATGCCTTTGCTTGTTCATTCTTAGGTCTCTTGAATATCCCTTTCCCCATATGAGCATATACTTTCTCAATTGTCTTCTTTTCTTTGTCTCTACGTGCTTTATAGCTTGATTCACTCATTCAACATTTATGTTATTATTGATGTGTTATTGACAACAAATATAATTATGGGCTTAGGCAATAAAACTGGGAAATCAAAGAAAATTTAGACCTTTGGGGTCCTCAGAGTAGATGAGTGAGGCAAACAAGTAAACCAACATTCTTAATATAATGCCATGCACAGGGTAATAGAGGGGTATGAATTTCATCTGGAGTATTGCCTACCTACTGATCTTAGAGAGTAGTCATTATTTGAAAGACTTTTCTATTAACATCAATAGCTTCAAAAATAAAAGAAGACAAAAAGCTAAAAAATGGTTGAAAGGAATGATGGCATCAGAGAAATTCAAAGCAAAATTTTCACTGTTTTTTTTTTTTTAAGATTACACTTTATTCATTTTCTAAGATTCCTAACATCTGTTCTCAGGCCATTAGACTATACTTGTCCTTTTCGGGGTTAAATATTAAAGGATTTCCTTAAGTTGACTATTCTTATATCACGTCACCTTAGAACTAATCCAAGTAGAAGACTAAGAGTAGAACACGGAACTCGGAAGACCGTATGATTCTGACAAATCATGTAAGATCTTTGGTGGGATCTGTTGTTTTGCCTTCACTTTCTGAGAATCTCTTCTTTTTGCCATAGAAACCTCTTCCCCTCTATCTAATCTTTGCCCCTAGCTCCAGGTATAAGTGTATACTCTATGTCTGGTCACAGACATTGCTTTATGCATGGCCAAGTCATATAAGCTTGGCTTATCAGATAAACCCACGCTCTTTGAGGGAGCTATTGAAAAAGAGGCACTTTCTTTGTCCTGGGGTTCTGTACTGGTGGATTGTAAACCTTGATGCCACCTTTATAAATCAATCTGAGAATGAAGCCAGTAGAGATGAAAGAAGTAAGAGGAGAGAAACCTGTTAGGAGGACTTTCTTTATGCACCTGAATTCAACTGTATTTGAAGACAAATTATCTTGTGCTTTATAAGCAAGGGGACCAATATGCTTCTTTTTGCTATTAACTAAGTTTAACAGAATTTTAGACAACTAGAAGGGAAAGAATCTCAAATATATAGTCTTAGACTTTGTTCAGTTTCCTCAAGGCAAAATGAGATTATTCTTAATACTTCTATCTCCTTTTAGAGTTGGAATATACATTTAAGGAAGATAAGATGATATGTATAAAAGCAGACTGTAAATAATTATACAAATGAAAGTACTAGAAAATATAATAGTCACATTAAATAAATTCACTGCATATATAATTATTGTCTTCTAATTATTAAGACCTTTAATTCTTTGTAGAAAAATATTCAATATAGTCAGAAAATTTCAGATAATTCCTAAGATATCCCTATAGTTTTATAAAAGTACAAAAAGGGACAAATGTGAGATGGCACAGGACAACACACCATCCCTGCCAAAATATATGGAACAAAATTTTGTTTGAATCAACATTACTCTTCTTCATGTGATTGTGTAGGTTCAGGGATAATCAGAATGTGAACTGAAGCAAAAAACTTTAATGGCGCACTACTGCGAACGTTATTAAGAACGAAATCATAGAGGACGCCCAAACCAAATGCAAACTAATACTCTGCGATGCCCTTTTAGCCAGGAGGTTAATAGACTGACATCAAAATTGGAAATGACCCATTAAGCTGTATCAGTTAGCTCTTGACATTTATACTTTTGAGTTTTATACTTGATGAAACAAATTATAAATCAGAAACCAGGACATAAAAGACTTTCATTACAAGAGTTTTGTGTGTGTGTACTGAATCCTATGCTATTTAGGAAATTAATTCAAAGTAGACACAGAGCAGGAGGTAAGGGTGATGCCACTTTACTCAGAAGAAAAAAACAGTTTGATAAACTTCACCTGCTTGATTTCACAACTGAACAGCTGCAGCCAAATTAAGAAGGGAGTGCAATGTGCGGGCAAAGACTCAGAGGAAAAGCAGATGGAACAGCAACTCCACGGAGAAATTGGCAACAAGAGGTTAGAAATATTTTATAAAACATAATAAGAATGATCACTAGAAGAAATCAAAAGAAGTTTAAGACATGACAAGGCAGTAAAGACAGACTTGTGAAGATTGTCAAAATCAACATAGAGTCACTAAGTTTAAAAAAAAAAATAAAACAAAAACCCTGACAAACAGCTGAGGAAAGCCATAAAGAGAGGGTTCCCAGGTTAGATAAAAAGAGCTGCCTAGATGTCACATCAGTCTAAAGATAGCCCCTTGTGGACAGCTACAAACAGCCAGCCATGCGATATATACACTGTGTCAAGAGACGTAAAGAATTATTTTCTAAATATGAGCATCAAAAGGAGTAAGTGTTTAATCAAGTAGTATTTTAAAGCTTTCTACAAGCATTGTTCTATTAATTAATATGGTGTCTGTTTCCTGCAAGTAAAAACCTAAGCTATTAAATAAAAATACGGCATCGCTCACGAAGAATGGTGCTCATTTGGAAAAGCACTGATAGGATTTCTTTCTGTCTTGAGTAGAATCTTAGTAGGCAGCTCAGCTCTAGAGAATAACACTCTCAGACGACATGTAGTCATAAAGATACGCTGTAGTTACTTAACACACAGTTTGACAACTACATGTCAGGACTAGATATTTTAAACAAACATAGTTGTTCTATGTTTTATACACAACTTAATTATGAAAAAGAATTGGAAATAAGCATGCACATATTATGCTCCCAATTGAATGCCACAGAACTTCAACTCATGTTCATTTACATCAAACATGACTTGAGGCTTAAAATATTTCAGAAACACTTACTGTTTACTATATCATTTGATATAAATAATTATTAAATATTCAAACACAAGATTTTAAAAAATTTTCAAAGTAACTATTAGAAACATACACTCAAGAATATGACTACTTCATTTTTTAAAAAAATCTAGTAAGTATTAAGATTAATTTTTTGCAGTTTCCTCTAAAAGCAAATGTCCAAACACATTGAGCAATTATTATAAACATAAGTGGAATAAGTGTATAAAGTAAACCAGGCAAAAATTTTCCAATGATGCCAGTCTTTGTTCATCATTTCCTTAAAATAAAATATCTCTTCATATAAAAAATGTTTTAACTTGACATTTGGCTCCTTATTCTAATCAACGCATCTTGCAAAATAAAGGTAGCTTAAAATGTTTTAATTAAGAACTGTTTAAATTGTAATGGGATTAAATTCATATAAACATTTTTAAAATTTAGGCTTTATTTGTGATGCAAAAAATAAAGGATTCCGGAAAAATGACTCATAACATTTTTGTTTCAGTAGATGTATAAGAAAATCCAAATTTGCTATTTGTCATGTGTCTGATTTCTAAATAGAGTCATTTAATCATATGCACCCAGATTAACCTTACTTTAAAATAGTGCTTTCCATTTCTACAGACTTTCAAGAGTACAGGTTAACACAATTCATTTCTGCTTCACAGAGAGGGAGAGTAGGATTGATTTCATAAGAAAACACTTAAAGGAAAAAATATCTTGCTTCTGTTTTCATGTGACTTCTCCAGGGAGCATAGCAGGTAACTGCCTCTGGGTTAGGCAAATTAACTTCAAGACTAACACAGGTCACTCTTGCAAAAGAGGAAATAAACACAATCTCTAAAATTGAAATGCAATCAGAAATAATTGAATCATTCCACTACTCTTCCTAGAAAAAAGCCAACCTGATACGAATGCTATTGACATTAGCGTTTGTTTTTAGATAGTAGTACATTAACATATAGGTAAAATATCATTTAGATTCAGAAGGAATTCAGAGTGAAACAACAGAAATATCACACATGCCTTCAGTACTCAGCTGCCCTATGCTAGGCACTGAGCTAATGCTAGAGACATAAACATAAGCAAGATAGATTTAGTGCTTGCCTTTATGGAGATTATGTTCAGTGAGATGTAGGTAACTGAAGATGCAGTCAAAAAATAAAGTGTATCAAGTGTTAAAATTGAAATGGGAACAGGGTGCCATACCATGCATATACTAGAATCCCCAACTTAATTTGGGAGACTTAGAGAAGGTTTTAAGATGAAAGTCATGTCCATACTAAGGAAATGTAAGAGTTAGGTGGAGAGGGAGAAGGATGTGGGACAGCTCAGAACTGAGAGAGCAAGATGACAATGAAGAGCTGACGAAGGTTCCCCATAGAGGAAGCACCAGAGAAGATATGGGTTTGCAGTGACAATGGGTGAGGCTGGAGAATGTAGCAAAAATCAGAAAAATGAAGGCTTCTTCATTCAGTCTTTCCCAGGGATGTAGATTGTATCTGTAGGATAAGGGGAAGCCATTAAAGTATTTTCAAGGGAAAGACAGGACCAGATCTACTTTCAGGAAAGACCACTTCCTGGGGAGAATGACATGCACTTTGGTGCAAAACAGGGGCATGAGATCCTTGAGGAGACTCGTTAAAAATAACCCCAGTAAGTAATGACAGTAATTTAGATGAGCATGTTAAGAATAAGGAGAAAAAAATGCATCAATTCAAAAAATATTTAGAAGTAGGCTTTATCATTCATTGATTATTGGGAAGCTGAAAGGAGTGATGGAGAACAGAGAGGAGGATACAATAATTCCCACATTATTATTGTTTGGGTAAATGGGAAGCTGGTCATGATGGTCACTGAGATAAAATCATGTAAATAAATCCTATCAAAAATATGCCCTCACATATTTCTTTATTGTCTCACCTTGCTTTTCTTCAGAGCACTTATCGCTTTCTGACTACACACAGCTACACAGAGAGTGTTGATTATCTTTCCCCTTCTCTAAAACGTAATTTCCACGTGAACAGAGACATTACTTGACTGCTGTATCCCTATCAGTGCGTAAGACGTTTCAGGTGGGAAGATGATAAGTGAGTTGTCTCCAAAGCTGGCAAGTGGAGGTGTCTGGAGAAGGAATGAAACCATGGGAGCAAATGATACTCAGGTATAAAGGTAGAGTGAGAGAAGAGAGACCTAAGATTCACAGAGGGACAAGAATTGATGAAGGAAGAGGAACAGGAGAGCAAGCGATGATGAAGGAAGAGAAGCAGAAGATAACGGTGTCCGGGAAGTCAAGATACATGAATTAAACCTTCTTCAAGTTTCTGATCTTGGATTCACCTTTCTTAAAAGCAAATATTTAACTTTCTGTCCCATCAGAAAAAAAATTCATAAGTTGATTTTATCCTTAAACTTAGTTAATTGTACAAATGCTAATTCTATTTAAATACTAGCAGCAAACAGGGCTGACTATATAATTTGCAGGGCCTCATGGAAAAAAAAATGTATGGCCCCTAATTCAAATATTAAGAATTAAATAAGGTTCCATGCTACTGTACAGGTCACACACCCATGAAACTAGCCCTGAAAACAACCTTTAAGTTTCAGCTAGGTTTAGATAAATTAACAGGAATATGTTGTTTTTCATTAAAGATTTACACTATTTCATCTGGCCAAATTTCTTAAATCTTAACTGAACAAAGAAAAAGAATTCTCCCTGGTTATTAGAGTTAATGGCAGCAGGTGTATATGGTTCTCTGAAAAGAAGATTGATTTGAATAGAAAATACAGATGATTTTGATCAGTTAATAAATTGAATATGATGATAAAATACTAACTTCCATATAGTAAGAAAAATTAGAGAAGAAATGTATGTCTTCTGGGATACATAAACATTCATAACACGTTCAAATAGCCAGTTAATTTGTGTTGTTTAATCACATACCAACAAATAGAAAACAGTGGCTTAATAAGATCTATATTCCATTTCTAGAAACCTGAGATTCAGAGCCATTTTCAGGATTGAGTGAATTAGGACAATTACACCAGCCCAGAGCTTTGGTGCCTAGGGAATTCCTCAGTTGTTTAAAACAAATCCTGCAATTTCAATGTTCTTACTACACTGTCACCGAATCAAAGCAGTAGGGACAGCCACTTTGATTTTCTGCCAAGACCCTCGATCTGTACATTGTCCTTTTGTCATTTCTTGTTCCTCTGGAGAATGGCCTTGATGTTCTTTGAAACATTTTTTCATTTGTACACGAGTGTCTCCAAGGAACACCCAGCATGATTTGTCCTGGCATTGCAGCGTCATGTAGACAGCCCTGGGATCTGTATCTGCTGCTAAGACTACTGCCCAGTCTGACTCTACGAGATGTACAGTCAAAAGCCAGCTCTTTAAGTCTGATGATTCTGTTGTAAAGAAGTTTCTCAGCCAAACAATTATATGAACAAAAAAAGCAAAATGTTTTAAAAATTGCACTTTTTGATGGTCACTTTAGTTTGCTTCTAGATTAACCTCATGGGTGTCTGAAACTGACCTGTATGACATAGGTAATTTTTAGCTGAATATTAACTGGACAAGAAAGCTGTAATTAGCATCTTGAATTGGAACAAACTTCAAAACCTGTCAAGGCATCTACCTAATGACACTGTTTTAGACTAAGTAGTCATTTATCAAACTAGACCAGGGAAATGCAGGTCTTGTCACCCTGAATACCTAGATTCAGAGGCAAACAAGAGCGTAAGTCATCCCCTCTCATTAAGAGTTACTTAGGAAGTACCTAATACTAATAATAATAATGGGAACATTATTGTAAGATATGATTAGGTAAAACCTTTGCATCTGGTTTTGTTAAAAATATAACCTTGAAATATCATGGCCAGAAAAATTTTTACTATGAGTTTAAAGAAAGGCAAAAACTCTTAAGGTCCTATTATAATGAATGATTTTGTAAGATACAAATTTGCTGCTACACTATACAGTTTTGCTGATTTTATAGTTGGGAAAGGAATATTTCAGAGTTATTTGGGAAAAGGAAAAACATAGCCAACAAAGATAGAGCACATATGCTGTCCTCAATTCTCTGGAGAAACGAAGGGGACACAATTACCCAATTTTGTTTCTCCAGCCCATTTCCTAATTTGTCACTTATACTGGCCTTTGGGCAAACTTGTTCTAACTTAAATAACTTCTTAGAAAAAACATTAGATGAAATCACTGAAGTCACACAAACATAAGGGCTCCTGCTTCCTTTCATTTTCCTTTATCAGTGCTCAAAACCAGACATACAAAAAAGGCCACCCAATAATTTACACTCTCTCTGTCTGTAGCCATGGAATTCAGTGATAGCCCTGGAGACTACTTCTGTGTGCAGGTGTGCTTGAAAATACTAATGTGTGACCAGCAGTCCTGAAAAAACTAATGTGTGACCAGCAGTCCCGGTCTCCCTGAACGCTATGTTCTTCCTAAACGGATTCAAAAGAGGACACTCTACATGCGAGTTCTAAGGGCATTTAACTGTCTTTGGAGAATTCTGTTCAGATTCACTACGAAAGTATCACTGAGACTTCATGTTATCCATCAACTAACACCTGACACTTTCATTTATTTTTCTATTTAATATGTATTAAGTATCTCATGTAAGACAGATACAATATGGATGATGTGAAACACACAGCTATCAATGCCAAGAGATGAAAAAAATAATTTTGGTTGACAATGTTAAGTTTTCATAGATTGCACTCAGCAAAAATCTCAAAATAAAACAGTAACAGGACAATTGGCATAGTTTATGTTCACTCTGTGAACAATATATATATAGTTAATACATATATAGTTAATTCTTTAATCTCATATTCATCTAATTAAATATCACTGAATTCATATTTACATAGCTTATAAAAACTTTGACAGGCATATTATCACTCAACAAAGTTAAGCATTTTTAAATATGCATATTTTTGTTTAAAAAAGTGCTGTAGTTATGCAGCTAGCAATTACTAACAGACAGATCTTGTATTATTTTATTTTAATTTTTAAAATCTTATTTTAATGCAACAAATAGTTATTGAAATTGTTCATGGATTTTGAATAATTTCAAATATAATTATAATCTTGAATAAAAGTTTTTAAAACCTCAAAATCTAATGATATTAAATGTTGGTTGTTTAATACATAGCAAAGGGTCTTAATGGTGTTTTTATGACTTGAACTCTAATGACCAGTGCTGAGTTTGTTCTGCATTTAACAGCCATATGTATTCCGGTAAATAGTAACCTCTTCAAATGCCACTTTTCTCAGCTGTAAAATAGCGGCAATAATATCTGCACCAGGGTGTAATGAAGCTCAAGTTATACAATGTATATTAAAAAAATTTACATTTCTACATACTCAACAGTTGCTTCTGTTTTTGTTACATAAATTAAGAGACTTCTAGCTTTGGGGGAGGCTTCTTCTTTTAATCATAGAATTGTGTTTAAAAAAGAAAGAAATAGCTATTTTAGGTCTTACATTTGAGGAGATCTTACAGATGTAACTTAGTATACTTTTTAATAGCATGTTTAAACTGCTTAATATTCTTTGAATGATATGAAAGTTAGTAAAAAACAAAATAAATTTTAAAACTAAAGTATTGTCCATTTCAGGTAAAGCTTAAATGGAATTGGTCATTATAGATGCAGAAAATATGCCTGAGAATTTTTTAATATGCTACTTGATATGCAAAAATGAAACTCTCTGAAGCTGCATTGCTGTCAGTCATCATTCAGTTTGGGAGCATTTTGAATGGATATTATAAAAAGAATTAGTAAATTCTCCCTGAATACAAAATACTTTAATTTACAGTTTTAAACACGTCAGCCATAATCTCAATAAGATTTTAGCAGGATAGTTTTACTCTTTTGAAATTAAACAAATAAAGTTAAATAAAACTTTTAGTAGTTTCAAATTTATTTATTTTATCTCCAAAAGCTTTCCTATGTAAGACAATTATTTCCAAAGAATGAATTAAGAAGAAATAGCTTTAAAAAAAAAAAAGAATTATTTCCCCACTTTATCAGGTAATAAAATCTATTACCCCTGAAATCAGTTCACTTAATTCTCACTTGCTCCCATATCCCAAACTCCATTTTGCTGAGTGAAATTTAATAAATCTCTCAGTTCAGGATTAAATTTTACTGTTTTATGAACTGTTAAATTGCATTGTATTCTTAATAAAGCTGGTGTTCTCTCACTCCTAGACACATTCTCAACTCCACCCTGGGGCACAATTAAACAAACAGCAGAGATTTTGTTTTCTCCACTGGAGTATCTTCCAACAGGGAGCAATAGATGAACATCAGCAAGTCATTTAACTATAAACAATGTGCACTTAACTACCCTCGTAAGCCTTGAATTACATAAACTATATTTTAAAGAGGATAATACATCAAATGAATAATAATCCCCACATCATGAGTTCTGACTTAGTTAAAAGATCATGAAATATACTGTAATATATTAAAATGCTTTAACTACATCAATTGTGCAGTATACTTTCTATGTCACTTACTGAAGTTTAATTATTTTTCATACTTACACAATGTGTTAGTTTCTTAACGCCAAGAATGAAGGTAGCATTTATAATTAAGATGCCAATTATAAACAGAAAAATCTACTAGTGTATACAGTGAAGTAAACAACAAAACATTAGAAGAGATGCATTTGAAAAAGAAATTATAAAAATATTCTTTTCCATAGTAGGTTTTTGAATGTAACAAGATGAGTCAACTTGAGTGGTAATATATTTTGGGAAATCGGCTCACCACAAATGACTGTAAAGATTGCACTGTAAATGTTTTGAAGTTTTCCCCCAATAAAATTTTAGGAAGAAAAAAAAATATCCCAAATATGAAGTTCTAGGAACTAACATTTTCTATTGTTTGAAAGTGCTCCAAGGTGATTTTTAAAATAACCTTGAAAAAGGTAAACTATACTTCTAAGCTTTCACTGAGTATTATCAGTCAAACGATTAGTTTCAGCAATTTCATGCCATAAATCCTCAACTAGAGTGATTAAGGGTAGTCAATTTAGGTTAAAGTCTGAAATTGAATCAAACAGAAACAGATAAA
>CAUYRT010031577.1:0-22949 GCA_963574885.1 Lepilemur ruficaudatus
TAGAAAATATAATTCTATACATCATGTGGAATCACGAGAAGACTCCATATAACCAAAGCAACCTTAAGCAAAAAGAACAAATTGGAAGGCACCAATTTACCAAACTTTAAGCTATACTACAAGGCTATATTAACCAAAACATCACAGTACTGGCACAAGAACAGAGACATAGACCAATGGATCATAACAGAGAAGGAGGGAATCCTCCCTAAGTCATTCTATGAAGCCAGTGTCACCTTGATACTACAGCTAGGAAAGGACACAACAACAAAAATGAAACTACAGTCCAATATCTCTTATGAGTATAGATGTAAAAATTGTCAATGAAATACTGGCAAACTGAATTCAACAGTACATCAAAAAAAAAAAAAACACACACACACCATGATGAACACCATGATGAAGTGGGCTTCATCCCGGGGAGATAAGGATGCTTCAACATATGCAAATCAAGAAATGTGATTCACTGCATAAACAGAAGCAAATACAAAGACCGTATGATCATCTCAATAGATGCAGAAAAAGGATTCAACAAAATTCAGCACACTTTCATGATAAAAACTTTCAACAAACTAGGCTTAGAAGGAACATATCTCCAAATTACAAAGCCATATATGACAAACCCACAGCCAACATCTTACTGAATGGAAAAAGTTGAAAGCATTCTCCCTAAGAACTGGAACAAGATTAGGGTGCCCACTGTCACCACTTCTATTCAGTATAGTGCCAAAAGTTCTAGCCAGAGTAATCAGGCAAGGGAAAGAAATAAAGGGTATCCAAATCAGGAGAGAGGAGGTCAAACTATTGCTTTTTGTTGATGACATGATCTTATATCTAGAAAATCCCAAAGAATCCACCAAGAGACTCCTAGAATTGATAAATAAATTCAGCAAAGTCTTAGTTTACAAAATCAATATACACAAATCAGTAGCATTTCTATACACCAATGATAGTTAAGCTGATAGTCAAATCTAAGGCTCAATGCGTTTTGCAATAGCTACAATGCAAATAAAATACCTAGGAATGTACTTAACCATGGGGGTAAAAGATCTCTACAAAGAGTAATATGAAACACTGAGGAAAGAAATCACAGATGACACAAATAAATGAAATTGTAACAAAAGAAAGACATGGGCCAATGGGACAGGACAGAAAACCCAGATATAAAACCATCTACATATAGCCAGCTGATTATTGACCAAGCTGACAACAATAGGCACTGGGGAAAAGAAGCCCTACTCAATAAATGGTGCTGGAAATATTGGAGAGCCACATGGAGAAGAAAGAAATTTATAAATAGATGCGAAAGAGAGTTTTTTTAAAGAAGCTATGTTTATTAGGAACCAGACATTAATATGGAATTTTATTTATCTATTAAGAAAAAATGAGATACTATTTTATTTATAGATTCTGGAGAGTGGTAATGATAGATTTTAAATAAAAAGCCAAATTGAAAAGTAATATATATAAGATAAATTTACATTTATGAAATACATAGCAGAAAAACCTATATGTGTATCCTTAAATTAAATTAAATTAAATTAAGGATTTATAACACATTATTAATATTGATGTATTAATTGCTCATCAATTACCTTCAGTCTTTATTGTTGAAACTACTTATAGGACTCAAGTGGTTTATCTTCACAAAAGAGATTTGATATAGACAAATGATATAATACAGCAGTAGAAAAAAAGTGGTTTTTATCAAAAATGTTTTGGCAATCTCAAGGGGAGGTCTCTCTTCAACATGAGTTGAACTCTTTTTTTGGGTCTCTAACCACTCACTGACCATGCATGGTTATAGAAAATAATTTCTCTTTGAGCAATATATTCCATAGAATTAATGAAATTTTACCATCGTACTGCAGAAAGGCCCAGAAATAAGCATGTGGTCAATCTAGACCAACAGAGATTAAACCCATGAAATGCAGCCTATGCTCATAGATCTTGATCAAAACCTTTTTATAATGAGCATTTTTCATTTACATATTTTACAGTGGCAATATAGTATTCAAATCAATAACACACAAATAATTAGACTGAACATTGGAAATTACCAGTGAGGTGTGTGTTTTGATCTAAGACAACTAAACCATGCTCTAATACCTACGTAAGTTTTCTCATGTTGTTGCACCTTGCTAACAATTCTCTTACACACTTTGTCTAGTATAATTTGAACTTAAAAGTTTGAACTGATTAATTGACAACCATATTAAATTTATGTTTTTCAAAAAGAATGACTATGAAAACTATGGAAATGTCTTTATGATTTTACAGTGAGTGATAAGAGCAGAGCATACACTTTTACACATTGAGAGCATATTAATACCTTTATTAACAGACTATATGTATAGACTTCTGTATCCACTAATGATGTAGAAAACTGCAAAGAAGAACACTTTTATCCTAACAATAATTAAAAGTGATATAAATCTATAAAATCATAACTTTTCTTCAGCCTAGTATGGAGCAGTGGTCACAAGGCAACCAAGTAATCTCATTTCCAAAGACAGACAAGCTCCTCTCAGGATAAAGGGGGACACACTGACATTTCACCCACGACAGAGGTGAGTACCAAGAGACACCAGCAGCTATACAAAGAGATAGGAAAAAACCAGCTAAAATTTTAATAAACTGCTAGAAGTTAAGTATGGACTACAGTGTCCATTAGGAATACACAAGAGGCTTTTGTAGTCTTTCATAAAATCTTTGTTATGAAACTCCACCAGGAACACAGAAAATATATGGGGAGCAGAGCAAGGCAACAGGAAAAAAAACAACAGAAAACTCCTGTTGGTTCAGGTGGGCCAAAGGTGATAAACTACTGTGAGGGAGAAAGATAAAAATGCACTATTTAGTCTCCAAGCCATTTTTCCAGAAGAAGATACAACATTGAAATGCTGTGGGAATGAAAACAGTCACACAAGAGTCGATCAACAGCTATAGGAAAGGCAAGTACCTATCTTTGCCACTTTCTCTATATTCCTATCTTGTAGAAAACAAAAGTCTTCAGTTACTGGAAAAGTGGCAGGTTTTGCCCCTGGTAGGACACAGACAAAGATGTATTGTAATTGGGAGAAGGCTAGAAAAATTACTGTCTATTCCTTCGTGAGGAAAAAAAAACCATCTGAGTCAAATTGTGATGATTAGTTTTATGTGTCACCTGGCTAGGATGTACACTCAGTTATTCAATCAAACACTAATCTAGGTGTTGCTATGAAGGTATTTCATGGATTTGATTGACATCTACAATCATTTGACTTTAAGTACAGGAGCTAATCCTCAATACTTTGTCTTGACTGAATGGATTCATCAATCGGATAAAAGGCCTCAAGAGCAAAATTATAGGTATTCCTGAGAAAGAAAAGAAATTCTGCCTGTGGACTGCATTGTCAGCTCCCATTCAATAGTACTCAGCTTACTGGCCTGCCTTATAGATTTGAGACTTGTCTAGCCAGTCTCCACACTCACATAAGCCAATAGCTTTTAATGAATATCTATCTATCTATCTATTTATGTGTGTGTATCTCCTATTGGTTCTGTTTTTCTGATAACAACCTAAGACAGATTTTTGTACTAAGAGTGGTTCTAGAGGAAGAGAAACTTAAGGATGATTTTTCTGGATGGTTCTGTGTCTTATGGAAATGCTTATCTAATGTATTAAATTTTAAAACAGGAAAGACTATTTATAGTGGTACAGAGGGTACAGGTAGCCCATGCAAAACAATATCACTATTGTTACTCATGATAGAATACTCATATAAAGTAAGATTATGTGTGGCTATGCATTTTCTAATAATTTTTATTCCAAAATATTAGGGGGTACAGTGTTCTTGTTACACAGATGAATTGTATCATGCTACAGTCAGGGCTTTTAGTGTGCCTGTCACCAGAATAGTACATTTTACCTTATAGGTAAGTTTTAATACCTATAGTCTCTCTCTGTCTTCCTTCTGAGTTTCCAATGTCATTTATATTACTTTATGACCATGTGTATACATCATTTAGCTCCCACTTATTAGTGAGAACATGTGGTGTTTGTTTTTCCATTCCTGTGATATTTCACTTAGTATAATGGGCTACAGTTCCTTCCAAATTGTTGCAAATGAGATTATTTCATTCCTTTGTATGGCTGAGTAGTACTCCATGGGGAGTATGTATGTGTGTGTGTGTGTGTGTATGCACACCACATTATTTTATCCACTCCTGAATTGATGGGTACTTAGGTTGATTCCATATCTTTGCAACTGTGAATTGTGCTGTGATAAACATTTGAGTACAGGTAGCATTTTGATTTGAATTCTTTTCTTTGGTAGATACCCAGTAGTGGGATTGCTAGATTGAATGGTAGGTGTACGTTTAGTTCTTGGAGGATTCACCATACACTTTTCCAAAGAATATTAAAAATCATGTGGCTATATTTTTGATTCCTTAATTTTAGTCAAATTAAGGAGTACAATGAGATTTGCTGGCTGCTCATAACTGTACTGGAGAATGTGGGAAAAGGAAAGGATGAATTCAGAGCTTGAAATTTACCTCTCAAGCACTGCATAAATTACCTGAAAGCCTCTAGTGTGCTGAAAGAAACTCTTATCTCCTGAAACCACAAGGATAAGATTCCTGAAAACCAAACCCAGGTCTCATCCTGCTTATAGCTGAATTACAACAAAAATTGAATTCCCAGCCTCACAGGATATCTTTCATTAAAGGAAGGCATTTATTCACAATGAATGGGATCCTAAACCCGGAATGGAAGCATATGGGATAATGCCAATGATGCTGAAGACAATGAACCCTTAAATTCTAGTGGGTCTTTTTTTTAACCAGCAGAAATTGCCTGTCTATTCCTGTCTGAGGAGGGTAACCCAATGCTTCTTGTAATAGCCTTCCCTGAAGTAGTTTCCTTGCATGACAATGCTAATTCCACTTGCTGTGAAGTATGACAGTGGGCTCCTGCACATGGCATTCACCTCTAACACCATGTTTTTCATCATCCTGATATAACTGACGTGATAAAATTATAGAATGATAATATTTTTCAGGGCTGGGGAAATATCCCCCAGATGGCTGTATATCCTCTATTTTTGTGCCCAAATATGGTGCTGTTTCTTTCAGTAGCAGGATTCTTTGGTCCAGGAATGAAGGATGCATGACAGTTATCTGGATGGCCTTGGACTGGTCCAGTTTTCCCCCTTTTCAAGCTTGTCCTTTTTTCAGAATAACTGTAGAATGTTCTTGGAATGCAATCTACTGAGATAATGAGTAATTGGCCAAAACAATCCAGGCTATCTTCTAGACCCTCAGAAGAGTATGTCCTTGAATGCATTAGCCCAGCATATTGTGTCACCCTGGGGCACAAAGCCCAGGGTGGACTGCTTTCTGGGGTCCCTCAAATAGAACATGCACAGCCAAGACTCCAACTTCCCGGAGCAGCTTTCCTAAGCCTTAGAGGACCAGCTCACAATGAATATTAGGCTTCTGTTGTCCTTTGCTGCCTATCTGCGAGTAATAAATCTGCTTCATGCAACTTGTTGCATATGAGTATGTTCTCTCTCACCAGACTCTGACAAGTCAGTAATCAGTGCATGGTTAACCTGCTTCACAGTGGAAACAGGAGTGGCCCCATTCACGTTATTCCCAGTCACCCACTAGCAAAATATTTACTTCCTGTCTTCATTACCACATACTCTTCTGGTCTAGATGTTTTAATTCCAAAAGGAATAATGTTATGAGACATAATGATTTCATCAAAGTGGAAATTAAGACTGCCACCTGGTGACTTGAACCTTTTCATGCCCTCGAATCAATTGGCAAAGACAGGAATTACTGTCCTGGCTGGGATGGTTGATCCTGGTCACAGAGGAAACTAGAATGCTACTATTACAATGGAGGTAAGGAAGAGTACGTATGAAATACAGGATATCCCTTAGGGTATCTCTTAGTATTAATACAACCTTGTCCTGTGATTGAAGTCAACGGAAAACTACAACAACCCAATTCAGGCAGGACTGCTAATGATGCAGACACTTTAAGAATGGAATTTTGAGTGATATCACCAGGAAAAGGATCATGACTCACTGAGGTGCTTACTGAGGACAAAAGAAATATAGAATGGGTAGTGGAAGAAGATAATTGTAAATACTAATATGTTACCGGTTGCAAAAATTAGGAATATAATTGTTATCAATATTTCTTTCTTATTTTGTCAGAAAGATATTTGAATATGTATAGAAAGGACATTTTTTCTTTCCTCTCTTATTCTCTTATCTTCTAACATAAGATGTATTAATAACTTTGCATCACAGTATTTAAGTTATAGGAAGAGCAAACATCATGTAAATTCTTTACATGCACTTCTGGGAAAAGGGTGTATGTTAGTTTCAAGAAATAATTGAAAGAATTAGAATGGTAGCTTGAAACTTCATGTTGCCTGTTATATTTATCCATAAACCTGAAGTAAAAATACAGGGAAGATCATGTGGAATACAATAAAAGAAGAAAAATTATATATTTATGTAAATATTTTGTAGATACTATAATTAAAAAGAGAATATGGTAACTTTCTAATATATATTTTGAAAGTGGCTAAGGACCATGTTTTGTAAATGGGCACTAGAAGTACCTCAGGGTCTTTTAGAAGACTTATTCTGCTAACTGCAATTGCATTTATTAAATGAGTAACATTCCATGATTAGAATATTAGATCTAATCTTGCAAGATTAGAAAAGCAGAGAGTTCAATGAGTAAAGAGTGCAGATGAAATTGTTATCTTGAACTTAATTTTAGAAAAAAATCAGAATTTGGTGAAAAATTAGCCATATCATCTATTAATAGAATTTAGATGGTAAAAAATAAATTAGGAAAAATCCAAAATATACCTAGCCTTTATAATAATAAATACTTTTGATGAAAATTCCGGTATATTATTTTAAAACCTGGATCACAGTTATTTATGGGACTATATAGTGTGAATCATGGGATCTTGTCACAAAACTCTTCTGTGAACTGTACTTGTACCATTTTCAAGCAAACAAATATGCCAAAACATCTCTTTATTCTGAAAAGAATAAACATGCTTCTGGCTTCATTGAGATTAAAAAATGTTTTTTGTTTTTTTCAGTTATTCTTCCCAGTACCGTTCTTTTCTGTTCCATAAAATCTCATTCAGAATATGCCCCTCCAATGAATGGAGAGTTTTTACACCTGGCAATGATTTTCTTTAACAGTTGTTTAGTAAGACAATTTCAGACACATACTTTGTGGAATGCATGCAGAGGAAGGAATTTAAACCCTTGCAGTTAATGGACTGCCCTTGTAATTATAGTTCAGTTGGTTAAGTGACTGAGGAAAATCAATTTACTCCACATTACCAGTGGATGCCATTGTTATACACAATGAAGTTTCCATTTAAAATACATGTTCATGAAATAAATCCACCTAAAGAAAAATTTTGCTTCATATTATATTGCTATGTTTCAGGTCATTTTCTTATGATTCCTACTATCAAGGAGTAAAGACATGGTATCTCTAAGTTCTCTGAGAAGCAAAGACAGGAGGACTATTTATGTTTTCAAATGAATGCTTTTTTTCCCCTTTTTTATATTTCACCATGTTACAGGGGTACAAAGGTTTAGGTTACATGTATTGCCTTTCTCCACCGGACTCAGAGCTTCAAGTATGTCCATCCCTCAGATGGTGCACACCACATCCATTACGTGTGTATACCCATCCCCTCCTCCTCTCTCCCACCTTTCCTACACCTGATGAATGTTACTACTATATGTGCAGATAAGTATTGATGACTTAATGCCAATTTGATGGTGAATACATGTGGTGCTTGATTTTCCGTTCTGGTGATACTTCACTTAGTAGAATGGACTCAAGCTCTATCCAGGATAATACAAGAGATGCTAGATCACCATTGTATTTGTGGCTGAGTAGAACTCTATGGTATACATATACCACATTTTATTAATTGTACATGTTTGATGGGCGGTTGGGTTGTTTCCACATCTTTTCAATTGTGAATTGTACTGCTATAAACATTTGAGTGCAGATGTTTTTTTATAGAACGTCTTTTATTTCTTTGGGTAGATGCCAGTAACGGGATTGTTGGATCAAATGGTAATTCTACTTGTAGCTGTTTGAGGTATCTCCATATTACTTTCCACAGAGATTGTACTAGTTTGTAGTCCCATCAGCAGTGTATGAGTGTTCCTATCTCTCCGTATCCATGCCAACATATATTATTTTGAGACTTTTTGATAAAGGCCATTCTCACTAGAGTTAAGTGATATCACATTGTGGTTTTGATTTTCATTTCCCTGATGATTAGAGATGTTGAGCATTTTTTCATTTGTTTGTTGGCCATTATTCTGTCTTCTTTTGGAAAGTTTCTGTTCATGTCCTTTGCCCACTTTTTGATAGGGTTGTTTAATTTTTTTCTTGCTGATTTTCCTGAGTTCTATATGGATTCTAGTCATCAGCCCTTTATTGGATGTGTAGCATGCAGATATTTTCTCCCATTGTGTAGGTTGTCTGTTTGCCTATTTGTAATCATGCCAACTTCATAAGAGAATCAGGAGAAACAATTTAAGACACAATTAATAAATTCACACTATTAAGATTTCTACTTTAACATGTTCAAGGAAATACTTAAAATGGAAAATTCGCATTAAAAATTCCATTTTCATACATATTTTAATAAATTATTTTGACATCGTAGCCAGCATTTTTTTTACCTTATGAGAGGAAAGAGAGTTGATTAGACCATGTTAACTATTAATTTTTTTCTAAAATGGTTAGACAAAACAGCTTCCTTTTGCCTTTAGCTATCTAATTTTATTCAGTTTGTTTACCTGTTTGATCACTTAACATTCCTTTTTTTTCACTTGGTAAGTGTAGAAAGATTTGCACTACTCTTTTCTGAGGAACTAAAATGCTCTCAAAGGCCTTGCTTAAGAGACAGGCACTTAATGTGAAAGGAGTTTTGCTTCTGCCACTTTAACCTTGGCCTTTCCACTAGAGCATTTGACAAGAGTGCTAAATCTGCTGGTAGCCTCTGATTTATCCTATTATGGGCTAGTGTGTCCCTTAAGCATTGGGCTGAAACCTCCAATTTTTTTTTCCAAAAGACCTGGGATATCAACCAGATAGTAGTTTATTTTATTTTATTTTTTTTTAGTTAAAATAAAGCTGAGTTTGAATTTATACCTAGATGTCAACTATTTTATAGCATACTTCTTTATGACATATGGTTCTTCTTTGCTAATTTTCTTAATATCATGCCCAAGAAAACCTATGGCTATAAAAGTTCTAAATTAGAAATAATTATAATATATTATTGATGGCAGAATTGTCTTCATTTTCTTAGATGCTCCTTTGACATTCTCTATAAATTATTTATTGAGAGTCTATCATACTTTGCCTACAATGTGTCAGGCACTTTACATTCATCATATTATTTAATACTCAGTGTAGTCTGCTAAAGTAATTATATCATCATTTTATAGATGAAGAAACTAAAGTTCAGAAAGGTAAATTAATGCACAGTAAGACCTGCATCCTTGATTGTACCAAAATCTGGATAGTTTCAAAGCCCTTACTCATTTTACTAAATCTCGGAGCTCTTTACAATCTTCCACCAAAGCACCCAATCAGGCAGAGATGTCAAAGTTTAGCCCAGATAGCTCCCCGAATGTTTGAATTTTTATGAAAGACTCTTCTTTTTCATTTTGAAAATGATTTACATTTTGTATTATACTATATGATATATCTGCAGTTTTTAGAAATATCAAAAATTATTTACATGTGAAATTATTTTTCTTCAAATATTGGAGAGAAATTGGTGTTCTAAGATATAATACATTTATTCTGCTACTTTATTCAATAATTAAACACAGTTTTGTACTTCCAAAATTATAGGACTGTGCACACAAGTTTGCGAGGCACCAAATAACACAAGACATGAAGTAAAGGGTATGAACAAGGCCATGGGACAACACAGGGCTTGACAAGGTAAAAGGAATTCAGTGTAGGTGAAGAATAGGGTGTTTATACATGGACATGTGCCAAGTTCAGTAACTTGGAACCATAGAAAGTATGCGTTGTAGTCATTGCTTTTAATTAATTACCTGGGCAAGCTATCAGGAAGAGAATAGAAAACAACAGATCTATGAAAATAATTCAATGCAATTAAGTGACTAATAAAATGGCAAGTATCATGCTAGATGCTGGAATGGTACAAACATTTGTAAAACAGAGTTCCTGCCCTCAAGATACTGATAACCTATGACATATAAAACTAACATTGCAATACAATGTGATAAGTATCATAACAGAAGTATGCAGTGGGTACCTGGGAACCACAGAAGAGGTATTGCATCTGGGGTGCTGTCTTCCCTAGACTTTTAAAGATTTGATATAGCAGAAGATCAAGGCTAGAGAATAAGACATGGTTATGAAATGCCATGATGCATTCAGTAAATGTTTAGTAAATGTTAAGTAGTTTAGCAGGCCTTCCTGCAAGAGTGCTCATGCTAGAGAAAAGTACGGTGGGAGAAATAGTATGTAAAGTGAAATAAAGATAATAAGGCCCCCTTCATATGTTCAGATGGCTTGCTATCCTTTTCCTTTATAATACTAATGTCTTTTTAATTACTTGTTCATTAGCTATGTTCTCTACTAGGTTGTAAAATAAAAAATTGTAGGGCCTTGGTCTTGTTTTTCCACGCATATCACGGTTCCTGATACAGTGCATGCATGAGGTTTTGGGAAATCGCCAAAGAAAGAAAGGGCAATATGTACTTGACGTGGTGCATTGGAAACAGCAAGTGATTGAACATCATAGTGAGGGCAGTATCTTGTGAAAAACAGTGTCTTAGAAGACTTGGCTAGAAGGAACATGAGGGATGGCTTAGATGGTGAGAGAAAGAGGCAGTAGTCCACACTCGGAACTCACTGTTGGGATGGTAAGAAGCCTGGAGAAAGTAGTGGCAGACCACACAGGGAAGAAAAGGATAAAAGAGAGACATATGTTCACGATAAAATTGTCTGGAACTGTTCATAGTAATGTAGAAAGCCTGAATCAAAAACAAAGTCATAAATAACACAATTTCCAATTCGAAGAACAGGGAGGATGAAGAGAGACTTTGAGAGAAACAAAGCTAGTTTGGGAGCAGAAATAAGACTTGGTGAGAAATATAATTTGAAACTACAAAGGTTTGTTTTTGAAGAAATTGACCTGCCTAGGATCTTTTGTCTACAATTGTGATTGTTGATATGTTAAAAATCTCACAGTTTAAGAGTAAGGATAATGCTGCCATTCTCTAAGCTTGTTATTCTGCTCTATATGTGTGTCTTTATCTTTCAGCCATACTCTGAAAAGTCTCTTTACAAATGTGATTACTTTTATAAAATTTAAAACATCATTTTTCTTGGAAAAGCAATTTCATGGATTCAGACCTCTATGGTTCACACTGATTTCAATAAGCAGGGACTTTTATCCTTTGTAAATGCCTTATGCCTTAATTAGAGTACTACACGGTATGCCCTTGAAAAATCTTCTTTCTAAACTTACCAACAAAAAATAGTAAAGGAACTCTGGACTCCTCCATGGCAATATCTGCTTTTTATTTTTCTTTAAGGAAACATTTCAAATTCTTGTTTTGTTTTGTTTTGTTTCTTTTTAAGAAGAAAGAAATCTGTCTTACAGACTTCATTTGAATAACTTTTTTTTTTCCAGATAATGAGGTTATGGGGCCTATAAGTCTGAATTAATATCACAACCATATCAGGTTTCCTTTAAGCTCTGGATGAAATGCAGAGAGAAGACCAATTCAATTACTCAATCTTTCTTCAAATGTTTTCCTTCCCAATGACCAAATGAAGATTATAATAGTGTTTACTTTGCTCTTTCCTATGATGAGAACTTTTCAAGTTGAGTTTTAGAGTATAGTATAACAGGTTTCATCTTTACTTACAAAATTTGTCTCTAGCAAGAAGAGATAGATATTTCTAAAGGTGCCAGAAGAAGCATAAGTAAAGTCATGTGACATAAAGATGAACACAACTTTTGGCAATAAGGTAAAAATGGCTGGTGAAGCCTGAAGATAAGTTCTAAAAATATTTATTGTTTTAATAAAAAAGGTAAAATATTAAGAGTAAATGAGTATGTTTGAAACTGTGATGGGGTTATGACCAAAAAAAGCAATAACACAGGTATTTGATTGTAAAAGCTCAAGAAGGGTATTTTGCATAAAACGAATTTAGGAAATGGTACAGAGGCCCAGTCAAAGGGCACCAGAGAAACATTAGTATTTCTATTTACTTACATAGAAATGGGTAGAAAGTGAATATTGGGATGGGGAAGAAGAGACAAATGATTTCACTGAAGTCACTTTTTCTCTGGACCAAAGTTTATAGTGTGGGTTATAAGTCCCAGGATTTATTAATTTTAAGAAATTTGAACTCCAATATGTCTAAGTCTAGATAAGCTAACATTTAGAATGCATTATATGTATAGTACATTACTGTACTTATGTATGCTTACAGTATTTATGGTACATTTTAACATTCATACAAGCTAATATCATAGTAGGCTATAAATATTCAGTTCTTATTTATAATATGGAGGAAATTATTTTGTCAAATTCTAAATTTAGGTGGATGTATAGCCCAATCTAGTTCTCTCACACTCAAAATATCTGTGTCCATATATATTTTCTAAGTAGCTTTAGATGTGGTAAGATTTTTCAAAATAGTTTCTAGTACATTAATAAATGAGATGAATAATACTTTTAAGACTATGTATATCTATTTTAATCAAATTCTTCTTGGCTCTAGTTTAAATTAGAGCAGTAGGATGAATTGAAGTTACAGAAACAAGGTGTTGTATAATATTCACGAGTGATGAAGAAGAAAGTATGTTGTTGCATCTACCTTCAACACACTTAGCACTGAAGCAAATATTCCACTAGGGATACAACAGTATCCCTGGAGTAAGCAAACCTAAGTTCAAGATCTAGTGATGCCATTGTAAGGTCTGAAGTTATGAAAGGAGTTTATTATTTGTGCCTGGAGTTTTTTTTTTTTTTTTTTTTAGTTTTGACATGAGAGCATTAACTGTCTAAAAGTATTGAAGAAGATTAAAGAAGACAGAGAAAATGAAAGTAAATAGACCACTATGATATTATTATACATAATGACATCTATTCTGCTCTTTGCCACTGTACTGACCATATAGTCTTTCTAAGAGAAAGAAAAATTATAATAGAAAATTTTCATTTTTTTAATGCATGCACACCTCATCTTCCCCTTAAAATGGCTTCTTGAAAATGAAAGTTGATGCTCTTGATTGTCAATAATAATGGTGGTCTGCCTGTTTTATTTCTTTAAAATGATGCCTGCATATCTGCCTTGAAATGCAGTCTGGTAATCATAGCCATGCTAGGATAGAGCCAGGCCAACTATTAATGCTTGCCCATCTAAGCCTACCCAGCAGTGTCAGCTAAACCTTTTTCAATATTCTTCTTTAGGCAAAGAAATTCTTACTCAAATTTTTAGTTCATGGAACTGGAGAGGAAGTAGCAACACTTTATGTGTTCCTTTCTTGGTTGAGACTTAATAGTATATTCAAGACATATTCTTAGAATTAAGAAAAGGTAAAATGATGGGCCAGAGAAGAGGAGAAATAGGAAGAATGGTTCTGAATAGGCAGTAGACTATTTGGTCTCAAAAACAAGGGGATCATATAACACACCTGGTTTTATTTTATACGTGCTCCTTTTTAAGAGGCAGGACAGAATAGATTCTGTCCACTACTATGCTGGGACTTAGGTTTGTATGTTCTTTTCACAAAACCCTGGTGTATTCCATTCTGTTCCTAAAGTAGAATGTGTAATCCAGTGGTTGCTCTTCTGGTTCATATCGCTCTTAGGTACTTTAGAGTGATATTAGCAATCACAGGAGGAATGTGGAAGTTCTTCTATAGCACATTTAAGATATTTGTCCTTAGTCACTGGGTAGGTCACCAGATGGCAGAGAGTATCTATACAGACTGAATTTGACAAAAATGGGGACATAGTTAAAACGTACATGGAGAAGGGTAGGATTGGGGTTACAGGAAGTGATGGCAGAGTAAATACCTAGGAGGAAGGAAAAATGGCCATTAGGTTGACTATACCATTACCTTGAAGGAGCTCAGGCCCTAATCTTCTAATTTTCTGGTGTGGGGAGTTGATTCGTGGAACTTGAGTATCCTTATCTGTGGCTCCTGACACTAGCTATGATCATTCTTACATTGCTGATTTAGATACAGAACAGTATCCTTGATGTTCTCTGAGAAGTTCTGTATTCTCCTTAGATTACTGGCTAGTTGTCAAAATCACCTAGTGGGATCATGAAGAATATGAAACGTTGGTTTATTAGTAGTTATGAAAGTAAGAGAGGTGTTCTCAGTGGATGAGCATGGAGAATTCTTAAAAAGGAGTTATCACAGGAGGTATCACAGCAAATATATTTCCCAACTGCAAAATTAATATGCTTTTTAAGGTACTCAGGTGGTGGGAAGTGAACAGAGACCTTAAGATCTTTTACATACTAATCGAGAGTATGGTTGGTAGCTTCAGAGAGTAAAAAATCTGTTTAATATATCACATGGTTTTAGTTAGTGTTAGTTAAAAGTTGATTCTGTGACAGAATAGTGCCATTTTCCTAAGTGCATCCTTTAGCTTTACCATCAATGATTGACCTTGCAAAAAATATTTGTCATTTTGATGATATTTAGGAGATGTTCTGGGGCTGAAATTAAAGCAGGTAAAGATCTGTCCAAACTTTCAAACCTATACGTATTGTTACCAGATGTCCAAAGATCAGAAAAGATCTGTGCTTGAAATAAGATCACTATCCATCCTTCTTGGCAACATTTGCAAATGTGAACAGTCTTCAGCAGCTGCCATGTAGAGTAGCGGTCTAGTTATAGAACTTGGAATAAGTGCTCTGGCAAGCATACATAGCTTCCATTCTTGTAGGAAAAAAATCTTAATATCCTAAGACAACCTCCGCATCAACCTGTGTCTCAATGTGGATTTTTTCTCTGGTTTGTATGTTTTGACACATCAAACCACTCTTTTGGCTGCAGGATTAGACATGTAGCTGTGTAAAATATCCTGAAGTAAAAGAGAAATAGATCCAGGCTCATGCATGTCCAAAGAGGAATGCTAAAAGAAGGGCGATATGAATTTAGCAATGAATACTGACTGAGAAGCTAAATGGGGATAGACGATCAAGAGAGAACAACACTGGAGAAAGAGTTGATAAGAAAGTGACTGAAAGCAGACTCCAGAGGCAGGTGTCCTGGGTTTGAAACTGGATTAACCTCTCACTGGCTGTGAAACCTAATAATGTACAGTCAGTCTTTCACTACTTTGTGCCTTGCTTTTCTCCACTGTAAAATGGGATGATGAATACCTATTTCTTAGGATTTCTTTGAGATTTGAATGTTATACCTGTAAAATAGTTAGAAAAGTTTCTTGCACATAGTAAGTATTGTACGTATGTATTTAATGAAAAATATTTACAAAAATTGAATAAGAGATGCTCTGGATAAAATATAAAGTAAAGAAAGTATCTTTGCCAAGATGGTAACAGCTAAATTTTATAAAATGCTTTTTCTGTGTACTAAAGATATGTGTGGTCACAAGGTACATGTTGTGCATGTGCGGATCACTTCAGCTGGAGAAAGTCATCGCCTTGACTTCTGCCAGCTGAAGTGATCCTCTTGAAGTCAGCTGTTATGCCTCACTAGTCACATGGCTCCCACTTGGGAGATGGTAGGTTAAGTTACCGTAAATGTGTTTGCCACTGAGTACCTGTGACATGGATGTAATTTAAGGACATTGCATTTACCCAGAAATCACCATATTTCCCATAACAGGCTCAGCTGAGCACATTCAACTCCTGGACGCAGTTCAGCAGGGATGAGGCTTATCATAGGTGGCCTTTCTAAAGTTCCAGGGGCAAGTCATCAGCAATGCTATGTGGTAACCATATCCTGCTAACATTTACACTCCTGGACACTTCTCTGATTCTGTGAATGCCTGCTTATAGAACACTCCATTCATATTTGTATCTGCTGTAGTCAAAAGAACAATGTAGACTTTAACAGATAGGGGTTGACATATTGCCCTTTGTCCCCAAGAAGTTGCCTTGAAAGAATTTCATTCTGCTTGAAAGAACTTAATGCATCATTAGCCGGCTGCCTCTCAATAGCATATCCTGTATAGTAAAACAGTGGGAGTTTTCTCAAGAACCAATGTGATACACATAGCCTGCATTCCATGACTTGAATGAGAGTTCCAAGTTAGTATTATACAGTCAACTCATCAAGGGATGCTGTTTATTGTTCTTTTTTTTTTTTCCCCCTCAGAACATTTTAGTAAAATATCCTGGTAAAACTTGTACTCTAACTTCAACCCAATTTATTTCTACAGGGGACAGGATATCTGGATGCTCCCCAAGTGTTGACAACCCACTTGAGAGAAATAGCTAAGAGTTATTATTCTCATTCATTGGAGCGCGCTTTGGAAAAATAGTGATGATATAATTCCCAATGTCATTATTATCCATTTATGAATCTTTCCCCATTTTTCACATTTATTCTTTGCTTCATATATTCCTCTTAATTCAGATTTTGCCTCTCTGGATAGGAGCCTCTGTTTTAGCCACATTGTCCAAGCACAGAGTTGGTAGGAGGAAAGCACATAGAGTTTCTCTTATTTGCATTCTGAGGAAGAAAGACTAAGGCTTCAAAGGGAAAGGAAAAGGAGGAAATTACTAATACTCAGTGTGGCAATACAAGTAATCAGTCTTAGTTTATCCCCAAGATATGACATCACTTTCCAGCCCAACTTTCCTCTAGAAATATGTCCAATCAAATTCAGAATAATTGAATTTAATGTACTGAGTATTAATGCCATTCTCAATGGACATACAAGTATTAAACACAGGTAAGAAATTCAAAAGAGACCATAAACACATAAATTTATGCTCCTTAGTAGTGACATAGAAAAGTAAATTTATAAATCATTTCTTTTTTAGCCTACCATATTGGTAAATATTTTTAATGATAACATTTTATAATTAGTTACCTATTTACTACTAGTGGAAATATAAATTATAGTATTACATTTTCTGACAAAAGTTTTTGATGCACAGAATCTTTTCTTACATGGATACAATAATCTCACTTATAATAATCTCCCTTATGGAATTCATTGAACATTTTTGCCTTTCATTTTGTATTGATAAAATAATTTTGTGTTACCTATGTTGTGGAAATATATGTTATTAAATAAATAGCTATTTCTGTTTCTGCCTTCTGTATAGTAATACAAGTAACCTCTTTGGTAGAGTAAATATTTCATTTTATAAAACTAAACAAAGTGCAATATTTTAATGGACTTTGATGGTCTCCTGGACATAAATGGCATGTGGGTAGTTCTGAATTGACCTGTATAATAAAATGTGAGGTGTTCAGAGTATCAGGAGTAGCCAGAGAGAGATAAAAAACAAAATGAAAGAAAAGCGTAGAAAAGTAGGAAGAGTAAAGGGATGGAAACAAGAGAGAAAGGAAGATGAGAGGAGGGTGGCGGAGGGAGGGGGGAGAGAGAGAGAGAGAGAGAGAGAGAGAGAGAGAGAGAAGAGAGAGAGAGAGAAATCTAGCCTTTTAGGAGGATGTCAGGATGCCAGAGACCTGGGAATGACTGTTGACAAGTGAAAAAGTCCCTGTGGTGGAAGGTCCTGAGAATTCTTTTTTGCAGTAATACATGATGTTTAATTTCAAATAATTTGCTCTGCTCTACATAATTGTAATCTTCCTCTATTTCTCTATTTCTTTAACAAAATCACCAACATAGAATAGTCTTGTGCTGGTGAAACTCCAGACAATGGGATTGTCTTCTCAGGTTTGGGGATATATGAATTTGGGGAATTGAGAGACTAGAGGGGACAAGAAATCAGAGCATGAGAAAACATGTCAATGCAAGCCCCCAAAATAAATAAAAATCTTGAAAAAGACATTATAATTCTCACAGTATTTGAGATAAGGAGTTAGTATACTTTTATTCTTTGTTATTTGTTGATTTTTCTAATATTAATTGGAAATATGAAGCCATATTTATTCCTGTATGCTAATGGCAGTTTGGAAAATGCATACTAAAATGTTTAAAAATTGTAAAATTGAATATATGTCTTTCATATGATGAAGTAATAGTGATTCATATATTTGTATTTAATTAACATGATGAGAAAAGCTCAAAAGATCACCAGTGGAAAAAAAGACTCATATAAAATTATGTATCTTATCCAGTAACAAATTGCATGAATATCACATTATTTTTTTCTAAAAGATTATAAAAAAGTATGAATATGTTAATAAATGGATATCTATGGGTAGATGCATTATTAAATACATTTTAATGCCTTCCTGAATGTTCACATTTTTAATAAAAAATAAATACATTCTTGCATAATCAGAAACATGATTGATAAATGATTAAAAATCAAATTTATTAATACATTCTTATCCCATGCCAAAGGTCAAAATTTTTATTTTTTCCTAACACACATTATTCATTTTTTAAGTGCTTGCTATGCTGTATAAGACTTTAAAAAAAGTAGGAGAGGAGGGATTGATTTCAGGTTGGAAAGAAAAAAAAATCTTTTAGTCTATAAGACATGGTAAAATCCAGAGTGGGGCTTCAATACTCTTCACAGCAGAAAATGAGATACTGAAATGGTGTAAAATAATGAAAATTTTGCAAAATTACTACTGATATTACATATATAACAATCTATAAAAGCTGATTCATTTTCAACTGTTTCTAATTTGCTCTACTGGATATTAATCAATTTAGATTTACAAATTAAAGTCAATGAAAAACTAGATTCAATTCATGTAATTTAACTCTAGAGCCAATTTTTCTGACTCACATTGACTACATAAATATGTATTATTAATATTTTATTAATAAAATGGAACTTGTTATAGTAAAATTACTGAGGTTGAGATTTGCAAAACTGTTTCTATTATCTATCCTAAAATCCACAGTGAGAAATAACTTCACTTTTCATTTATTTTACATTAAAAGTGGAGAAGTGAGCCATCTATCCAATTTTCAAGGTTTTTTGCTTCAGGGATAATGCTTTTGTTTTCCAATCACTGCTTCTCCAAGTGATGGGTAGTAGAAACAGAAAACATGCAAAACTTGAAATTGACATGCTTTGCCGAATCTGAGACGGAATGTTTCCCTGCCTATCAGTTCAGGCAGAACATATAATTATTTTCGCATCTCACAGGAGTAGTCCTTTCAGTGTTAGATTTTCTTAATGCTCTGAGTCTGCAATGACAGGGAGAAAAACAAGAAGGAAAAAACACATTTGGGGACTGTCATTTGCAGTCAGTTCTTTGAAACTAATTTTGGAGTGACTTTTAAATTCTGCAAAACATTTATCAGGCAATTTTCTTGATGTAGAAAACAGTTATTTCTCAGTTTAATTTGCCATAAAGTTTTCCCAACTCTTTGTCTTCTTTTTGACAGGCTATTTTCAGGAATGTCATCACCGCAAGGAAGGTAGAGTGTGGCTGCTGTCCTAGAAAGACTTTTGTTAATGTATTTTCCTTGCCCAACTCCACAACGTCATTAGGTCTTTAGATATTAACTTTGGCATAGGGGCTTACATGGGTAAAAATCACAATGGCATCATCATTGCCATCTCTAGGACTCAATATGCAAACTGGAAAATGACTGACATTTGCATCCCATAAAATTTCTTCTCTCTTTTAGCAACACAGTTCATGGTTAGATCCTGCAAGTAATTCAATATAAAATGTCTTGTTAACAAGAGGCAGAGCAGTTAATACCATGAAACTGAAACTATACTGAGGCGTTAGGATGTGTAATGAAACATAGGTAAATTAAATGAAGCTCTAGTAAAATCAGTGCGTGATCACACCTCTGACTCTAATCTATTCATCTAACACTTGCTGCAAATTAAAAACTTACAGAAAATTTTACTGTAGGTCACACAGCAGGGAAATAGCAAGGTTATTTCTTTTGTGTCCTGAAAGGAGATACCTACTGAATAAGCACTAGATATGTAAAATAGAATCATACTGATAATGATGTAAGCTCTTAATATTCTATATCTCTACAACTTTCCATAGATTTTCATAGACGTTAAACAAATAATGCAGCAGACTGATAAAACTCTTGGCATAACTCTCTGGGAGGATGAACATTGAAAGCTTATTTTGAAACAAATTCTGTCAGGTGTGAGAACCACTGAACACTGAGCTCAACAGTAATTATTCTGGAAACATTGCCAGGGGTTAAAATAGATTCAATCACAGAGGATCTCAAGTTTATCATTTGAAAAAAAATCCTTCTATGCTGTTTTCATTGAGATTACAAAGAACATGCTTAACAATTACTGAGTGCTCAGCAGTGTGGTGAAAATCAAGTTGCAAAACTTTTGCTTTAGAAACAGCACCTTTCACAATCTGCAGCCAGTCTACTATTTGAATTGATTTTCTACCATCTTTCTTCACTTTTCCAACAACCTCTCACCATGGCATATATTCAGAATGAACCAACACTTTATGCACTTCCATAATCCCATGATGTATCTGTGTATATGTTTTCTCTACTTGCACAATTCTTTCTAAGTTTAAGAGTGGTGGATTGCTACTTCTTCTTTTTTTAAGTATACAATTAAATGATTTTTAGTGAATTTACCAAGATATACAGTTAATAATATAAATCAGTTTTAGAGGAATTCCTTCCTCCTATTGAGACCCCTAATTCCCTTCCCCAACTACTTTTTAAGCATGTCCCTCCCCTCCACAGTGCCTACCACATTCTCAGACGTGGGTTTACTCCCCACCCCCTGAATCTCTAGTGAATACCACCACCATTTGAGCCCCGTAGTGTAATTCTTACTTGAGATCTAGTTCTGCAAAATCTTCCCTGACACCACAAGATAGCTATCACTTCCTATTTGCACTATAGCATTTTTCACAATATTCTGTTGGGATGGGAGTCACCCTAAATGTCTTTTATATTAAAGATGGCATATTCCCATCAGAGATACATATGAGATGATAAATTCCTTCCATGAAGGCAGTCATCCATCTCACCCACACTTCTAAGCTGTTGACATGTCCTTATCCCATTATCTTCTATATCACTTTGATGACACAATTCAGGAAAAGAGAAGTTAAGGTAAATTCCACAACATATTTTTTTGTTAGTTTTTTCTATGAACCTCCCTGCTTCACGCCACCTCCACCATCATTCCCAACACTAGCAAGAAAGAATCAGGGTCAGGGTGGATCATGCAGTATAGCTGGAGATGAACCTGGCATAGGTAGGTTGCATCATAGAACCTAAGTATTTGAAATAAGGCACCTAGCTTGGCAGCTTCAGTACAGTTGCAAGGCTTCTGGCAAGAAAATGAAATACAGGATTGTCTTTAACAAATCGTGCATAAAATTAAAACCCAAACCAGAAGACATGACCCATGTCTATGATAGCTAGCCAGAATTCTGTGATAGGAGTAAGCATCAAATACAGAGAACAGTTGCAGTTCAACAGTAGCATTTTGATGAAAGAGAGCAGCCCTGAGATTGTGGACTTTTTACAACCTCTACCATCATTCATTGTGCTATAGTGTAATTATTTCGTGATTACTCTTCAATTAAAAATTCTGAATTTTAAAGATTATAAAAATATAATATAATTTTTAAAAAATTTTGCATCACCAATACATCAAATAATAACTGATATAAAAATATTTTAATGGAATCTTGTTGGAATAACTAAAACAAAAACAAAGCAGGTTTTTAAAAATAGATACCAAACAATTATTTAATGAGGGATCTATTTTAATCCAGACCACTTTTCATCATAAGGTGGAGAGAAAATTGAAATAAAAATAAAATTGCCAACATCAATTTTAGGTAAATTATTTTGCAGTGGTGTTAAAAAGAGAAATGTTAGAACATAGATTTTACAGTTGCAGATCTTATTAAACTAATACAGAAACCCAACCAAAAGTCAATCATGTGTCCATTTACTGATTTGAATATGTATTTATGGAGAATCTACTTTTTACTAAGAAAAATTAGGCATTAAATAAAGTATTTTATATTTTTCAACAGAGTGTCATTGTTATAAATTTGTTATTTCTACTTTTTTATAGAAAATGACAAAATATTATTAAACAGTTGAAGTGCAAGATATACAGTATAATTTTATTTTACAAATATGTTTCTAAGTATATACAACATATTTAAGATGATCCTATTTTATAAATCTGTTCATGGAATATAGAACACATGATGTATAATACATTATACCAAAAATGTATTCTAAATTTCTACATAAAATTTTTGAAATATAACTGGGCACCTCCTATTTTCCTTCATAGCTATTTTCCCTACATTTATGCCCTCTTTTTTTAATCATTTCAAGTGAGTGATGTGGCAAAGTACAAAGAAGTAACAAATAGTTTTCTTGCTTTCAGGCTCCAAAGTAAAATATCACTGGACTCTTTTATTTATTCAAAAGATTTGAGGTTTTAAGGAGGAAAAGATTTGTTTTCCCTTCCTTCCTCTCAAAGCTAATAACAGGTTTGGAGAAGGGAGGAGAAATAGAAGGGAACTGCTAGAACGTAGATGTCCATGAATATATCCTGTGCTTTGCAGTCTTTTCCAAGCTCCCTGAAATATCTATGCATAGAGATTTTAATGATCCAGAACTGTAGAGGAAGTAGTTGAATTATTTCATTTTCCTTGAACATCACGCACAAGTGTTTACTAGAGACAGAAAACACACAGTGGCTCTGCTTGGTCACTGCCTGAGACCAAGACAGGCCAACCAGGATGG
>CAUYRT010031579.1:0-38468 GCA_963574885.1 Lepilemur ruficaudatus
CAGTGTGGGGAAGAAGGCAGGGCTGAGGTGACAGTGATAGGCTGCACACAGAGCAGTTGGCCTCACAGCCAACTCACCCCTTCTCACCCAGTTTGCAGAACGCCCAGAGGCCCTCAGAGGACTCTTCCTGGAGATGCTGCACTATCCCCTGGAGAAAGATATCTGTGCTGGACATTCTCCCCTGGATCCCCTGGGTATACTACCCTCCTCTGTGTCCCAGGAGGTGACCACAGCACGCCATGCCCTTACGCTCTGCCCCTTGGTTTTGCGGTGGGTTTCACTGCACTGGGGGTGCAGAGGGTTAGCATATTTCTCCTCCTTTTTCTTCAAACCAGGCTGTAGTTTGGCAATGGCTGCCTTCCCCTGCCTACAGTAATGGTTCCTGTTGAGAAACTCCCATCTCACAGACAGCGAGGAGATTTTAATAGGGTCCAGAAACTTCTAATGTCCCTTGTCTCAGGCCTCAGGTGGTAGTGGCTCCACTCTTGCCAATCCTGCTGGCCCCCAGCCCCTCTCTAGTCCCGTTGTTTAACTCTTCCGGGCCCTGTCCAGAGCATGCCTTCTATTTCCTGACTGGGCAGGGGTTGACACGACCTCCACTGACCGATAATTGACCTGTCACCCACTCAGAAGTGAAGCCTATCGGGCAACTTCCAATCTGCTTTTAAGTGACCCACTCCTCAACCTGAATGGACAACCACAGGCACAATACTACAGGGCGAGCCTACCAAGTGCAGGCAAAAGTAAAGAAATGGCGGAAAGGGAAACCAGGGGAAGCAGAAATTATGCCGGTAAAAACCCTTTAAAATATAAATTAAAAGTAAATAATATCCCAGGAAAGGTACAAGAGGGTATTGAACACACAGATCAAGAAGTGGATGAATCAAAAACACAGTCTCTATTTAGAAATATGACAAGTGGTCACATGTTTTCAGTAGTGCCCCACACTCCGCAGTTTTGCTTTCTACGCAGTTACCCACAGTCAACCGTGGTCTGAAAATACCACATCTCTACTCCTGCACGTAGGGCCTTTAGGAAGTAAGATAAGGGTCACTTGAACGCATGCACTGCAATCCTTAGACCGTCAGTCTGAGAACCGGGAGGGCCACTAAGTGACACCGACAGTCCGGGTCCGGGATGGAGCCGATGACTCGAGATTTTGTTGGGCTACACAGAACAGCACACGATTTAGAACTTATGGATTGCTTACTTCTGGAATGTTTCCATTTACATCACAATGATAGTCACCTCCCTTTGTCTCATTACATAGAAATTTTATCATCTCATAGCATCACAAGGGAAAAGAGTGAATACAATACAATATTTTGAAAGAACACATTCACATAATTTTTATCACAGTATATTGTTATTATTATTCTGCTTTATTATTGCTATTGTTAGTCTTTTACTCTGCCTAATTTATAAATTGAACTTTATTATAGGTATGTACTTGTAAGAAAAAACATAGTGTATATACGGTTTGGTATTATCTATGGTTTCAGGCAGATACTGGGGGGTCTTGGAACATATCCCCCAGAGGTAAGGGGGCACTACTATATTGTTCACAAACATTCGCTGTCCCTGGCTGGGGGAAGATTACACTTCCCCACCCTATAAATGGCAGAGCTGGTCATGTGATTTGCCTTGACCATTGAACGTAAGCAGAAGTGTCAGTTCCGGCAGCAGCTTTAGGAGTCCAAGTGTGGTTTGCCATGTGCTCTGTTTTTTTCCTCTGCTAGGAGCCCAGCAGTGTTCCAGATGTGAATTGTGCCACCAGCCTGGGTCTCAGTGTGACAACAAGGCAAAACAGAGCCATGGTTGACCCTCAATGAATGTGTAGCATGAGCTAGCAGGAAACATTTGTTATTTTAAGTCACTGAGATTTTGGAGTCATTTCAGTGTCCTAGTCTATGATGATTGATACAATACACAACATTTAAATATGCAGCACATTAAAAATTCATTAAAAGTTTTGAGAGATAAAAATGAAGAAAATCTCCTGGAAAGTAGAATAGATAAGAAGATTAAAAGATTATAGATTCAACCAAAAAAATGCCAATATCTTAATAATAGGTGTTCTAGATGAGAGAATATAGAAAATTACTGGGAAGAAATTATCCAAAAACATACCAAAGTAGGAGCTTTAATTAAAGGATATAAGTCTCTGAAATTACTGGATCCATCATCAACCTGGAACCATAAATAAAAATACCAACACATAGGCACATTTTCAAAAAATTTCTCATCACCAGAAAGGAATAATTCTATTAGCTTCCAAAGAGGAAAACAAAACAAAACATAAGTTACATTAAAAAGGACAAAAATCAGAATGGCATCAGTATTCTTAAAAGTAACACTAGAATTTAGAAAGCAATAGAATAAGGTCTTTAAAATTCTAAGACAAAAGTATTCGGAACTTAGACTTCTATGCCCAGCCAAACTACCAATAACACGTGAGCAAAACGGGATATTTTCAAACATGCAAAGACCACTAATGCTACTTCTTAAGCTGTCTTTCTGAGAAAACTCCTAGAGAATGCCCTCCTATAAAATGAGGGTGTAAACCAAGAGAGATGGAGACGTGGAATCCAGGAAACAACGGATCCAACCCAGGGTAACGGTGAAGACAGGATCTGGAATGTTACCTGCTTATGCCTGAACAGCAACCAGTCCACACTGAAGCTGGACTGTGAAGGGCTCCAAGTGTGCAATTATGATTGCTTCCAGATGTATACTGAATAATATACACATCGAAGTCCCATAGTACATTTCTGTCAGTAATAGGGTGGCACAACAAAGGCCTAGATCTGCCCCAGAGAAGTGAGCATGAATAAAAGAGTTCTACATCATTTGGCAACCACAAAAATGCTAAGCTGGGGGGTAAGTATCTATAGATGGCTGAGTGTCTATGGTACCCCCATTCAGCAGCTATTAAAAAGAATGAGGCAAATATGTGTACACTGCTAAGAATAATTGATAAGATATATTATTAAATAACTAATATCAAGGCACAGAATGGTGTGTGCAATATGCTTCCATGTATGTGAAAAAATAAAATATATTTATTTTTATAGACACACAAATGTTTGTAAATACAGAAAATACCTTATTTGAGGTAGGGCCACCAGATAAAATTTAGGATGCTCAGTTAAATTTTAATTTCAAATAAACAATGAATAATTTTGTAATATACTCCATGCAATATTTGGGGCAAACAAGTATTCTTCTTTATCTGAAATTCAAACCTAACTGGGCAACTTGATTTTATATTTGCTAAATCTGACAACCCTACTTTGAGATGATGAAATACACGCAGTTTAGTATTCTATTCTGAAAGATCTAGCGTGATGGCATGAGCACACGTGGAAAAGGAAACCAAACCTCACTGAGTAATTGAGTTTTCCTTCTGAAGGCTCCCACAGATACACATTAAAATAAAATTTGTATGCCTTTCGCTCTAATCAGTCAATCTACCTCATGTCAGTGGTTTTTCAGTGAAACTTTGGGTGGCCGAGAGCCTTGGTCCCTGCAATGACATGCGAGTGGCAGGAGCTCAGTGTAGACTGTTCACCAGGAGTCTGAGGTGGGGAGGAGGCTGTGGCAGGGGGATCAGCTCAGGCACATTTAGGGTCAAGCTCCAATTAAAAAAACACCATAGATGGACAAAATATTTATTAAATGAATGAAAACTGTGATGCAAGTGAGCCCCTTTTCCTACATAATCTAATAGGCCATACTTATTTAGGACCAGAACACAGATTGTGCCCATTTCTAACCAATGGGTTAATGTGAAAGAAATGTAATCTGTTTATAAGGTGATGGAGTGCTTAATTTGTTTTTCCTAAATTAACTTAATCAACCAGACATTAGGCATTGTATATGTAATCTCTAAATTTACAAAATAAGTCCTATGAAACAAATTAGCCAATTTCATTACTGCATAATCACTGAAATCACCCTCAAAGACAGACGTATGTACTTATGAAGCATGACAATGTGTCACTCAGGGAAAGTGGTTGTTGAAAATTCATATTTAATGCCTTTTATTAGTTATAACTCTATTGGAGAGAGAAATAAAAGAGGGACATGCCTCTGTTTTTCTTGGTGATTAGACTAATTTAATTTTACAGTCAATTACAAATTTTTTGGTTATTTTAATGAAATGAAATTGAAGATGAAATATCTAAGTCTAAGCACAACTGCAATAATGTGCTTCAAATGTAATGTATCAACAGTTATGTGTTTGAAACCAAAGTGAAGGCTTATTGTTGTTAGGTTGGCTTAGGGTGGGAACCCGAAAAGTACATATAGGACATAATGTGGTTAATGGAAAACTTTGGTAGTGACCATAAAGCCTGTGAAACAAAAGTTGCAGGAGTCTGAAGAGTCCGGAGGTTGGAAATCTAACCCCGACCACAGGCAGCTGCAGCAACTCTGGCATTCCTATTCCCCCTGATAAGGACGAAGCTACCCTCTCCCCTATCTCTACAGGTGCTACTCACTTCCCCCAGAAAAACCCTCTATAAAACCCAAGGCTTTCCCCTCCCTCGTGGTGGATGCTCTTTGGCCTCCACCCATCTGCACCCAGATGCTCAAAATAAACAGCATTTTGCTACGCATGAGACTTCATGTGTCTCCCTGGTGGCTCTGGACCTAACAATTATCACAAGGATAATTAACTGTGCTTTGGTGGCTTTTGCAAGCAACTAAAATATCTTTCGGGTACTGCTTATTTATAGTCATTCCTAAATGGTACCCATGGCCATTCATGTCTTGCTATGGGAGTACCCAGCCGTCTAACTTGTAATTTTTTAATTGAGGTCAATTCTCTTTCTTTGCTCAGGGCAGGTAAATTTATCTTCAAGAAACTACAATGGTCAAAGGCAGTGTAAACCCACACAAATCACCACTACCTACAACTTTCCAACACTACAATTTGCTCAACAAAATTGAGATGCCTTTTTTTAAAGAAGAGAATAAATATATTGTATGTTTGGAAGAAACTTCTATTTTTCTCTTTCTACTTTTACCACTTTAGCAGAACTTTGCATATAAATAGTTTTTTTTTAACTTATTTCTAGAAATAATCATATTTGTTTATAAATAATTATTTGGGCCCTGATGTTTTTTAAAAGCAATTAATATCTTAAATTATATTGTTAGAAATGTTACTGCCCAAACCAGGTTGTACTGCCCATTGCATGGAAGGAAGCTGATACACTGAGACAGCAGGGGTTGCAACAGAGAAAGAGTTTAATATCACAGGGCATTGAGTGAGGAGGTAGGAGAAATTTCGCAAATCCATCTCCCTGAGAATTTTTGGGCCAGGGTTTTTAAAGGGTTTGGCAGACAAAGGGTTAGGGAATTGGGTCTGCTGATTGGCTAGTGATGAACTCATAGGGTTGGGAAGCAGAAATTGTCTTCTTGCACTGAGTCAGTTTCCAGGTAGAGGGTCACAGCACCTGTTGAGTTAGTTCCTAAGTGTGGCCAGTGGTCCAGTTGGCATCAGTCAGTCCACCCAAATGAAGTCTGGAAAATATCTCAAAGACCAGTATTAGGTTTTACAATCATGATAATATCTATAGAAGCAATTAAGAAACCTATGAATCTTATGATAATCAGTCATGTGACTCCTGAGTAGTAAGCAATTATAGGAAAGCAAGCTAGGGAATGATAGCTGATTATCTTTTTAACTATGCCTATAGCTTTGTGGAGTTCAGTCCCCTACCATAGTTCCCACCTTGTGGCCCTTTATTAATTTTATAAAGGATAGTTTCAGTCTCCACCTGGGCTTCATCCAACCTCATCCCTGAGGTGTGGGCTAATGAGATGGAAAAGGGCAGATGACGGATCTGGCTGTTCCTGCTGACAAGCAGCATGATTGGGGTTGAACCTGGGGTAAGAGGAATGAAATTGTTTTGCAGCTATCTGCAAGCATTTACGGATGCCTGGTTACAGACCTAAGGTGTGCATGACAAGATCACTAGTGCTCTCATTTATAGTCTTAGCACAGTACTTAAGTGAGCAATGGACTGTAAGATAGATAATGATCCTTAGGACAAGGAGTTAGAGTCCCAGCTTCAGGAATTCCTGCAGAACTGATCTGAAGTCCTGGGGGATGCAAGTGAATAACCCCAAAGCCAATCAGACATGGGGTCACTACTAGAGCCCTGTTGTAGCCACATAGTTTACTGGGAAATTTTGTCTATTCAGGTTTCAACTTCTGGGATATTTTATATAGATAAAGCAGATAGTGTTGAACACTGCACAGACTCCTCCTTGTTTAGCCAACAGGAGGTCTAGTGCTGCCTGATTACCTGGGACTACCTGGACTAGAGAGTTGAAGAATCTTTGCTGAGCCCTAAGGCCCTCTATAGTTTCTTCTGTGGTCAGTCCTAGAGTTGCAGACAGATGTTTAATCATGTCTCTGCTGGCACAGACTCTGTAACTCGGGGCTAGTGCTCCCATTAGTTTTTACCCCAGGTGTCCTGGTATCTTCCTTGCAACCCTCTTTCATAGCTCAGGTAAGGAAAGACTCAACTGCATTAATGGAGATTGTCTACCGATGTAAATTTTCCCCTCACAAAAGACAGCTTTGCAGCATCACTTCTGTGGAAGCTATCCTAAAATATGTCAAAGAAATATATTTTGGGATAAAATATTTCTCATTTCCTTCAGTCCCCACTTTAAAACAAAAAGGTTTCAAATATTAAAAGCCAAGCTGATAGCTTTGGAAAAAATTGGGTTAGAGATTATTAGATAGATCAACAAAGGAGTAGGGAAAAAAAACAAATTGGGATAAATGGGAAAGTGTAAATTTAAACACATCATACCATATATTTTAGTCAGTCTCTTAGTCTTATGAGTAGATCTGTTTAAACAGCTGTGTCCCATTCCAGGAGGTGGCATTGCCAATGAGCTTCCAAACAGAAGAAAAACAAGGGTTAATATTTGGAACATTTCATAAAGTAGTTTCCTTAGAGCCTGGAGGGCATCCAGCTGAAGTGTCTCGATGTTAAACTTGAAGCATCTTCAGTTACGGTGGAAGCAGGCAAAGGCAACCTGACAGATTTTTCTCATCTGGAGTTTGCATATCACAAAGTTTGCTTGCAGGGCTTCAGGAAAACGTAGTGGCAATTTCATTGAGTTCAAGTCAGAAAAATGGAAGAAAAATTTGAAAACACTATTTGGAGACAGAGACTTATAGCCAGGAAAGAATTCAGGATTCAGCCCAAATTGTACGAAAATAACAAAAACTCAAACACAACGGACAAGGCTAGACTCGAGTTATCAGGTAGACTATAGTCTTTTCTAAAACAAATTTTTTATATCCCTAGTTTCCCATTTTTGCCAAAGACAAATCATGGTGGGACCAATTTATTTGCAAAATAATTTTTAGTCTCATATTTGCCCTGATTATTTGAATAAAGTGCAGGAAGAATAATTATCGGCCATATGGGCTTTTTACAAAATTCCTTTGCTGGAACTTTAGCCAGAACAAACAGCTAATATTTCTGCCTTTGAATATCTTTTTTCCCGAAGGTACCTTTCTAAGTGAAGTCAATAAGCTTTAACTAATGTTATAACTTAATTGAGGTTGCATGAGATGTCCCCAAGAAGGTGGAAAGCAGTTTTCACAAGATCCAGAAACACCACAGCTCAAAAAAAGGAACGTTTTGCTAGCCATAAAGCAAGTGTAACCCACATTTCTGTCAGCTGTATTCTCTGGGGTCTCAGCTTTTCCCTGGACCGTTCACATGTAACTGTCTAAAAGCCCTGTGTGCTCCCACCGAGCACAAGAAATAGAAAACTGTGCATGGAGGGGGAAAGAATCAATAAATGGCAAAAGTTATACAAATATCAAGCCAAAACAGACTCATTCTCTGACTAGGAATCAAACCTAGGCTACTGAAGTGAAAGCACAGATGTCTAACCATTAAACCACAAGGTAAATTGGCCTTGTCTTTCCCACAGGGGCAGCTATTCCCATAGTGTACAGAGGATTTTTATTTTTTATTTTAGATCAGATGTTTGCTCTTCAATTATTTCAAGACAATTTTTAAGGCTAGTCAAGACATTATTATGTGTCTTTCTTTTAATCTTATCTTCCCATAAATACACATAAGGCAATTGCTTAGACTAAGAGGTCTCTAAAATCCATTTTTAATAATTTAGGGCTCTTTTTAATTTAAAGGATCCAATTTTTTTGGCTATTAATTTTTCATGATGTCCAATAGCCTCTCCAGAGAAGCAGCAATGTCAAAGATCCTCTCATTCTCCCAGAAATAGAGTAACACTATTTCTGAGGAAAAGGATTAAACAACATGAATTTATATCACAAAGTATCAAAAGTACACCAAAGTCACTACAACCCAAGACTAGTCCTATAAATATTTTTTAAATTAATCAAATCAAACAAACAAGTTGAACAAAAAACCTTCAAAAAGAAGTCAAACCAAAAGTTCAAGAGTGTTCTTTCAGACAGACCCCTATTCTCCTCCCAGCTGGGAGAAGTCCCCCCAAGATGAGACCCTTCCTATAATATAGGGAGAGCCAACCAAGACCTGTGAGGGAGCAACAACGCCTCCAGAGAGGCCAAGAAATCAGGAGAAAGACGGGGACGATGGGTGCACTTAGAATACTCACCAAAGACATTTTCTAGTTCCAGAAGCTGTTTCTCCACTGCAAACAGGTCCAAGCACTGTCGGTTGACAATATCCCACCAGTAGGGACAGTGTCAGAGATGGCCCTCAGTCCCAGAGAACTGAGTGGTCACTAGGGCACATCTACAAGTCCAACGCACTGGTGAGAAGCCACCAAACTGTGGGAAAATGCCCACAAGGGCAACTCTGAATCAGCCCCCAAAATTTGTTACCACCAAACCAGGTTGTATTGCCCACTGCGTGGAAGGAAGCCAATACACTGAGACAGCAGGGGTTGCAGCAGAGAAAGAGTTTAATATCACAGGGCACTGAGTGAAGAGATGGAAGAAATTTCCCAAATCTGCCTCCCTGAGAATTTAGGGGCCAGGGTTTTTAAAGATAGTTTAGAGGATAAAGGGTTAAGGAATTGGATCTCCTGATTGGCCGGAGATGAACTCATAGGGCTGGGAAGCAGATACTATCTTCTTGCACTGAGTTAATTCCCAGGTAGAGGGTCATAGGATCTGTAGAGTCAGTTCCTAAGTGTGGCCACTGGACCAGTTGGTGTCTGTCAGTCCACCCAAACGCAGAGTCTAGAAAATATCTCAAAGATCAGTCTTAGGTGTTACAATAGTAATGTTACTTATAGAAGCAATTATGAAAGCTACAAATCTTATGACAATCAGTTACATGACTACTGAGTAGTAAGCAGTTATGGGAAAGCAAGCTAGGGAACAATTGCTGGTTATTTTTTTATTGATGCCTATAGCTTTGCAGACTTCAGGCCCCTCCCATAGCTCCCAACTTGTGGCCACTTATTAATTTTATAAGGGTGGCTTTAGAAATAATATTATGAATTATTAATGTCAACTAAATTTTTTCCATGAATTGATTTCTCTCAAAGTTATATTTAGGATTAAAAGGTTTTATAGACATCGAGTTTACTATGAAGGTGAATATAAAAAAAAATTTGTAGAAATTTAATGAAAATAATGTAGCAGCCCCTTGCAATTATAACCAATTTTTGTTTATACTTATCAACATTGGAAGTTTAACTCTAAAGCAAGGATAATGGGTTTCTGGTTCCAATCCTCATTGCAATGAACAGTAACTCATTATCAAGATGTTTTTAACGCCAGGCACAGTGGCTCATGCCTGTAATCCTAGCACTCTGGGAGGCCGAGGCAGGCGGATTGTTTGAGCTCAAGAGTTCAAGACCAGCCTGAGCACGAGCGAGACCCCATCTCTACCAAAAATAGAAAAAATTAGCCGGGCATGGTGGCGCATACCTGTAGTCTCAGCTACTGGGGAGGCTGAAGCAGAAGGATCGCTTAAGCCCAGAAGTTTGAGGTTGCTGTGAGCTAGGTTGACACCACAGCACTCTAACCTGGGCAACAGAGGGAGACTCTGTTTCAAAAAAAAATGTCTTTAGGTCTCATCATTTTCCCCAAACTAAACCAAAAAGTCATCATCATCCAAACACCCTAGTCCCCAAGTCCATTGATAAAAATATCAATTCTAACCAAAGGAAGGAGGGATTGAAAAGACAGCGTTGTTAGTAAAGACCTAGCATTTTTAAAAAAGGAAAAAAATCACTGCACAGAACTCCTTTGTTTGCTTCACCACCTGTGGCTTAACTAGTTTTTTAAAAGCTTGTTTTACAAAACTGGAGCCACACTGAGCAGACAGACTCCTCCACATCTGCCAGGCTATATTCTGAGAAGTCCAATAAAGCCAGTCTAACAGAGAAGGGAAAAAAAACACAACCACCTCCTATTATCTTTTTGCAACAATAACTACTCTATCCTTTTGTTAGGCTTTAAAGAACTCACCTTCCCCAAACTTCCATCCAAACCTCTTACAAAACCCACCGCTCTCCCCTTCCTAGGGGTGTATTAAGCGCATAGACTTTGCCAGACCCCTAGGGAGATAGAGGAATGGAATGCAAGAGGGGAACTTACTTTTCTTATCCTCCTGATAAGAACGAGGCTTATTCCTCTTGGTTGTTTGAAAAGAATTTATTACAGCAGCTGTTCTGGACCAGTAACTCACTCCCCTTGGAAAAACTCTCTATAAAACTCAAGGCTCTCCCCTCCCTCAGTGTGGACATGTTTTTTGGCATCCACTCATTTGCACCTAGATGCTCAAAATAAACAGTATTTTGCTACATACAAGGCTTCCCGTGTCTCCCTCTCACATACAGACCTAACACCTTTATCCCAATGAAAGCCAGAGCCATCCATCCTCAGGGCTCGCACTTCTTCTTCTGTGTTGTGCCCTTTCCTCTCTTGGAAAGTAAAATAAACTTCTTGCTTCAAACCTATCCTAATCTTTGAGAGGAGAATTCTTTCTCAGCCTATGGTGCGAGTTCCCAACATAGCATTTCTGAAGGTTTTTTTTTATCAAGCCTTGATGAAAAAGGTAGCTGATTGAAGAAGCCACAGTTTTTGTTTATTTGTTGGCTTTAAGCAGGAGCTTTAAGAGGATGAAAAGCCATAGATACAAGTGATTCTAAGAAGGCAAATCCCTGCATTACCTGTTGTCTTTTATTTTGAAAGACAGGCATAGTGGCATGTGCCTGTAGTCCCAGCTACCCGGGAGGCTGAGACAGGAGGATCACTTGAGCCCAGTTTGAGGCTGCTGTGAGCTAGGCTGATGCCACGGCACTCTAGCCCAGGCAAGAGAGTGAGACTCTGTCTCAAAAAAAAAGAAAGAAAGAAAACTCAAAAAGATAAGACAGATAAGAAAGAAGGTTAGGAAGGATTCACTGGCAAGTTACCATAAAATATAAATTAAATCTATGTGGATTTTGTATCTTGTCATCAAATGTTGAGTTTTGTTTACTTAAAAGATCAAAGAGCTTTTCTGTTTTATTGAAAGATTTCTTGAAATTATTCTTAGAACTATTGATATGGAACCTTGAGCCTATGGGTATTTGTTATGGGAAACTATACTAGTCATAGGTTTTGATACAGAGGAAGGTGTTTACCTACTTAAAGGAGAATATGATTAAAACCTTGGAGCTACCCTGCTAACAATGACCTCACACACCTTGCTATGATTAGTCCAATGAGAATAAATGATTATGCAGATTGTCAAAATTAGGAACATATCTGATCTCTCCCCACAAAAAAAAAAGATATTTTTCAAGTGAAATAAATACGTGATTATTTTAACTTTAAAAGATAATGCAGAAATTCAATTTTCCATGACATACTAAATGTGAAAATTTTTTATAAAGTGTAAAATAATACATAAATGCAAGCTGTTAATCACTTTTTAAAAAATCTGAAAAGTAAGAATTTTTAAGTAACAGTAACATGTATTAATTCAGAAAGGTAAATATTTTTCAGATGATCTTGACCATCTTTACTCGTGAGGTGCAGCATACAGATATTAATAAATACCACTGTTATTTGGGGAGCATCATTAAAGTCCATTGGTTGTTCTTTATCTTAGTTCTAACCCATGCTCTTTTCCCCCAATATCACCTCACCTCTCTTACCTCCCATCCCCATTTCTCTTCTTCTCCACATGTCAGGGTCCCCAGACCCCACCTGCCAGGAGGAAATTGAAATTCCCTGGTTATTAATTGTGCAGGATTGTCTAACTCTTCTTTAACTCAACCATCCTCTCCCGCGCAAGACATAAATAAGAAAATAAATAACTAGTAAGTTTCATGAGGAATAAGATGTTTACATTGTATCAGAGAATCTCCCCCCAAAATACTTGTTATTTACTAAGGGAAAGAAAAAGTAACCTTACGGAGAACAAGCTGGCAGACATCACTTTAACCAAGTGGCGAAAGTGACCATTACCTCTAATGAGACAATCCGAGATGTGCCACATGAAAGGACACACTGAGAACACAGCATCACTCTGTGAGATTCCTACAAAGGGGCAGAATCCAAGTTTGAGGCTCATTCTACTAAATAACTACCTTGTAATCTTCAACAGTCAAGGACACGAAAGTCAAGGAAAGACTGTGAAATTATTCAAGGCTGAAGAAAACTAAAGAAATGGACAACAGAATGCAATGCAAGACTTCAGATTTGACTGTTTTGCTGTATAGGACATGTTTAGGACAGATGGCAAAACGTAAGGGGGTTTGAGGATGAAATGGTAGTGGTGTGTCATGTTCACGTCCTGATTTGAATGGTTGTAGTGTGGTTGTGCAGGATACAGCCTCGCAGAAAATACATCTGAAGAATCTGTGGAGGGGATGGGACATCACATGGGCAAATAACTTTCCAACGGTGTAGGAAAAAATAGTTGTGCACTGTACTTACCACTTTCCTTTAAGTTTGAAAGTTTCACTTTTTTAAAAATGCAAAACAAAAAAAAACACATTAGGAAATAGCAATAGGAACTCCGTACACTGAGAACAACGGGATAAATAAACCAGTCAGAGTTATCTAAGGTGGCCCAAAAATGATCTTTCCAGATGCATCAGTTGGTGTGATTAAAAGGATGTTTTTGTTCGGGAAAAGGAATTGGGACAATTAATATTCTATATAGGTTCAAATAGGGAATGATAATAGTAAGGGGTATCCATGTTTTTCTTATGATATAGAATAATGCAAGGGAGAAGTAAAATAATAATAATATAAAAGAAATGAAACAAGATGAGCCGACAGAAATAAACAATACATCAGTTGCTCTTCATAGGGATAAAGTAATTTAGAAAGGCAATGAAATAAATGGAGGAGACGTCAAATGGGCAGCACTGAGGTATTGATGGGAGGGGAATCTGCTGCCTAAAGACAGAAGTCATCAGGAATGACAAGTGTTTAAAAAAAAAAAAAGAGCTATTAATATTTCAGTGTACTTGGGAAAGACTTCATAGGGCAACCAGAGTTTGGGGTGGGGCGCGAGGCTGGGAGGGTCACGGGCCGGACTGTGCAGTAGTTTGCGTTCTTGGGACCACAGAGGTGAGGCGAGCCACCGGCAGACGCAGCCGGAGTTTGACCCAACAGAACACAGTGAGTCAGAGTCTACGCAGAACCTGCTCTCCCCGGTTGCCAGGCTACGGGACCCTCTCACTATGTAATGAGGTGAACCACTAGAAATCAAAGTAAACAGTAATTACAGGCAGGGCCAGGCAGGGGCTGGGGAGGAGCTCAGTGGTAATTTGTCCCTCAGGCGAAGGAGGAAGGCGGAAGCCTTTGACTTCTTAAACCTGCGCTCCTGCGTTCTGCGCAGACTCTGATGAGCCGCAGGGATGCACATGCGTGTGGTCCCACCTGTTCCGTCCCCTGACCTCGCCACCTCGAGGGAAGCTGGTCTGGGATAAGGACGAAGCACACGCTCCTGGGGGCCAGGTGAAGGTGTCCTGGGCTCCGGGCCATGCAGGCAGCCACTGCTACATGGGTCCCCTCCCAGAGGACAGGGCCCAGTAGTGGGGAGAAGTGACCCCAGGGAAGGCCCCTGAACAATGGACGCAGCTGAAAGTTCTTTCCCTGTTGTAGTCACATCCTTTTCCTCGCTGTTATATGTGTGACCCCAATACACACATCCTCCTTTTGTAGCTCTAATTTGACATTCCAAAATTCTCTGACCTCTGTGTTCCCATGCTGTCAGTAAGGCGTTTCAGTTACTTTGAGAGTAGGTAAAACTGCCTTCTTAAGCAGGAAAGTCTCCTCATTGTTTTTCCTAAATTAGAAAACTATTTACACCTCATTTATGGTGCGGTAGCAGATCCCACAAATCAAAGCAATTTTCTACTAAATGTTATTTACCATTTTCTGTGAAAATTCTGACATGCTGGAATAAGCACAGTTTAAATTTATTCAGAGGTCACATTTTAACACTAAGCAAATTGAAAACATCTAAAAAGATCGCTTGAATATTCCTCTCTTCTGTCAACATTTTCAACCTGGAATATCAACCCCTTACACTCCACTTTGTGTAACTGGTGGGTTTAACGTGCGCCAGGAACCATGACCTGCTTTCCTAACTGCACTGCCTCGGCGTGGAGCGGCCGGGATTCCTACACATCTGCATTCAGTATTTGTTGGATGCAAAGAGAATTCACACACAGCATCCTAGGAGATAGGAAGATATTCCATTATACACACACACATGCACCTGTTAGAACTAACAAACGAATTCAGCAAAATTGCAGAATATAAAATCAACATGCAAAAATCAGTTGTGTCACTATACATGAACAATGAATAGTCCAAAAAGGAAACGAAAACAATTCCATTTACAAGAACAGTAAGAAGAAAAAAATGGCAATAAATTTAGCCAGGAACACAAATGACTTGTACACTGAAAACTACAAAATGTTGCTAAAAGAAATTAAAGAGGGCACTGATAAATGGAAAGACATCTGTGTTCATGCCTTAATATTCTTAAGATGCCAATATGACCAAGTGATCTACAAATTCGATGCAACCTCTACCCAAAATCCCAATGATGGTTTTGGCAGAAAAAGAAAAATCCATCCTAAAATTCAGATAGAATCTCAAGGGACCCTAAATAGCCAAAACAATCTTGAAAAAGAAATACAAAGTTGGAGGTCTCACACTTCCTGATTTCAAAACTTACTACAAAATTACAGTAACCACAACAGTGTGCTACCAGCACAGAGACAGACATAGGAGACCAATGGGACAAAATAAAGAGCCCAGAAGTAAATACACACATTACAAAGTCAAACGATTTTCTACCAGGATGCCAAGACCTTTCAATGTTGAAAATTTCCTTTCAACAAATGGTGCTGAAAAACCAAATATCCACTTGCAGAAGAATGAAGTTGGACCCTTACCTTACACCACATGTAAAAATTAACTCAAAATTGATCAAAGAACTAAATTTAAAATCTAAAACTACAAAGCTCTTAGAAGAAAACGTATGAGAAAATCTTTATGACATTGGATCTTACCATTTACCTCATAGCATCATTGAACAATTTAAAAAATAGTTTTTTGGCCATGACACCAAAATACAGGCAACAAAAGCAAAACAGACAAATGAGACTACATCAAAATTTAAAACTTCTGTGCGCTAAAGAACACAATCAACAGTGGAAAAGCAGTCCATAGAATGATAGAAAATATTTGCAAATTATATATCTCATAAGGGATTAGCCAGAATAGGTATTACTATCCAGAATAGGTAAAGAACTCCTACAACTCAACAACAACAACAAAACAACTCAATTAGAAAATAGGCAAAGGACTTGAATAGAAATTTCTCCAAACAGGATATACAAATGGCCAATGAGCACGTGAAAAGTTGCTCAACATCCCTAATCACTAGGGAAATGCAAATCAAAACTGCATTGAGATATCACCTCACATCATTAGGATGGCTACTATCAACAAAACAAAACAAAAAATAACAAGTGTTGGTGAACACATGGAAAAATTGGAGCCTTTGTGCACTGTTGGTGGGAATGTAAAATCGTCCAGCCACTATGGAAAACAGCCTACTGGTTCCTCAAAAAATTAAAAATATAATTATCACATGACCCAGCAATCCCACTTCTGGGTATATACCTAAAGAAGTCAAAGCAGGGTCTTGAAGAGATGGTTTGAATCCCCATGACATACCAGCATTATTCACAATAGCCAAGAAATGGAAGAAACCCAAGTGTCCATCAGTGGACGAATGGATAAGCAAAATGTGGCATATACATACAATGGGATATTATTCAGCCTTTAAAAGGAAGGCTACAGCACAGATGAACCTTGAGGACATTATACTAAGTAAAAGAAGCCAGATACAAACGGACAAATACTGAATGATTCCATTTATATTAGGTACCTAGAGTAGTCGGATTCATACAGAAAGTAGAGAGGTGGTTGCAGGGGCTGGGGAAGGGGAAATGGGGAGTTATTGTTTAGTGAATACAGAGTTTGAGTTTGTGATGATAATACAGTTCTGGAGATGGATGGTGTTGATGGTTGCCCAACAATGTGAATGTCCTTAATGCCATAAAACTGTACACTTAAAAATGGTTAAAATTGTAAATTTTACGTTGTATGTATTTCATATTAAAAATAAAAATAAATAAAAGTTATAGTCCTTCTAAGCTAGAGTTCCTTAACATGACTTTGAGGTTGTGTTAATAACAAAACCGATAAACAATAATGCAACACAAATCGCTCCCTTTGCCACCCTTGAGGAGACCAAGGCAGACCAGCTGTTATTTCTGCACATGGGAAGCTACAGGGAGGCAGATTTAACGCAATGGAATCATCACTATACCAAAAACAAAGTCTAAATCAAGCACTCAAAGATTAGTAGGATAAAGGATAAGATATGCCAAAGCAAGGCAAATAAATTCAACTAGCTTAAGAAATCATAGAATTCAAGGAGTGAGGCGGCAGGCAGCCAGGAGCGGGAGCTGGACCATGCAGGATGCTGCTGCAGCTCTTGGCTGGAGTGTCCAGGAGTGACAGAGACCGCCCAGCCAGACCCTGCCCTGGGCGCGTGTTTCTTGACATGAGATCCAGAGCTGCCTCCTCCATAGGGCCAGGACACTCACTGACTAATGATAAGGACATTAGCATGCTCACTGTTCTCGAACTTACTGTGTGTTAGGAGCATGCTGGGCCCCCCAGACATCACCTACTCCATCCTCCACATAGCTCGGTGCCGCACTGCACGTCCTCGAAAACTAGTCATTAAATTCTTCAACAATGCTAGGAGGTAAATGGTATTATTAGTGTCACCAATATATGGACAAGAACTCTTGTGACTCACAGAGGTTAAGCTACACTTCAAGGCCACCTGGTAGTGGAGCCTTGGCTCTGGCGTCCAGATGTAGCTCTGTTTCCAAGGCTCCCCCCACGCAACAGTCATAAGACCCCGCAGGGATGAAAACCGGATCAAATTACCTCCCTGCTCTTCCCACCCCACTTACCATAAACCAAATGAAAGTGCCTGCCATGGCCTCGGAGGCCCTGCGTGTGACAGCAGCCCACGACCGTCCCTTCACGGCCTGACTCCATCCTCTACCTAGCACCGTCACTCCCGGGCCTTTGCCCGTGCCACGCTCTGCCTGGGCGCCTCCATTAACTCAGGATCCTGCTCAAATGACACCTCCTCACGGAGGCCTTCCCTGACCGTGTTATCTGGAGGCATCAGACACTCTCCCTTCCCTCACCCTGCCGTACGCACTCACAATTCTGTTGGGTAATAACTTGTCTAGTGGACATTTCCCCCTCTGGAATAGAAGCTCCATGAGTTCAGACGCTTCTCATATTTTGGTCACTGTACCCCAGAACTTAGTATTCAGTAAATATTTGATGAATGAATGAAGGAAGGAAGGAATGACAAGCCCATCCATCCCATATTTGATTTTGAGGACAGTAGTTGACTCCACCCCAGGTCAACTTCCTGTTGCCACAAACTTGTGTAAATTGTCCCTTTAGCACAGAAAATCATGTCATAACATATTTATTGAGTGCAGCATCCCTCCTCTGCACACGCATGTGCCTGTATCCTTCCACGTGTGTCTCACCGTGTACACTCAGCCCGCACCTGCTCCTCTACTTATCCTATGCCCACATCTTTGGTCTTTATTTCTCAGCCCCCTTCACTCCCCAACAGCTCAGATTCTAGGCTTTCCACCCTGGGTAGTTGCTGGCTGAATTGCCCCGGCCAGACTAACTAGCCACGTCATCCCAAAGGAAGAGGCTCTCGCAGTCTAGGAAACCAACAGGCATCTGCAGGGCAAAGGACAGGGGAGAGAGGTGTCGGGGAGCTCAAAGGAGTGTTGGTCTCTCCCCTTCACCTCACATCTCCTCTGGACTCAGGTTTACCACAACAATAAAACACCCTCCTCATCCACAATGCTGCTGCTTTTGGCAGATATAACAAACTCTTCAAGTGGGATGGACTGCCAGGGAGAGCTGAAGCATCCTGCCATGGGAAGCCAACAGGCAGGGTTGGACCAGCTGGGCGTGGTGTCAAGGTTCCTGCACCTGAAGCAGGTTGCAGCTGAGCTCCAGGGCCACTCACACCATGCAGTTGTCTGGTGCTGGCTGTCTGTGTCATTGTTGGCAGCTGCTCTTTCATAGGCTCCTAGCTGGTGACCACTAACTCAGCCCCAGTCACATCACGTAACAAACTTGGGACCTGCTGGAGATTCTTGTCCCTGCCTGTATTCGTTAGCTTTTTCTGTATAACAACTTCCCACCCCCACCCCAAAAAAACCTTGGTAGCCTAAAACAACGACCATTTATTTGTTTGTGTTTTGAGCTAAGTTCCTGGGACAGCCAGTCCCTGCTCCGTGTGACCGCAGCAGCACTCCCAGGGTGCGTGCAATCAGCCACAGTCAGCGCCTCGCTCACACGTCTGGCAGCGGCCAGCTGTTGGCAGGGGCGATGAAGAAAACCAGGTCGTGTGTTCCGCTAGCAGACTAGTTGGGGTCCTCCAAGGGGTGATGATTCAAGGGTCTCCAAGAGCAGCCTGAGAGTTAGGTCCTGATATGCACCCACCTTGAAAGCCTCTGCTTGCTGCATGTTTGCTCATGTCCCCTTGGCCAAACCAACTCACATGGCCAAGCCCAGGTTCAAGAGGTGGGAAAATGGGCTTCACTCTTGACAGAGGAGCCCCAATGTTACATTGCAGAGCATTCAAACATAAATGGGAAGAATTTGTGGCAATGTTTGCAATCGACTATACTGCCTGATTTAGCACACTGCCACATCCAAAACAAACATAAGTCCAGCCCCCCAAAAAGAGACACTAAATTGCAAAACACACAACAGTAACATTTCCTAGAAATCTTCTTAATCCATCAAATCCCTGAAGTTCCAAATTTCAAAGCAACTACCAGAGTCTTGTTTCTACCTGACTCCCCAAATTCCTAGTCCATGCTGACTCTCTTCGATCCCACACATCTTCTCCCACCTCCAACCTTCCTCCTGCTTCCAGGTCTTTGTTCTACCTTTCCCTTCTTCCCCATTGATGGTCCCCTCCACTCATGAGCCTCATCAGCACCATAAATAACCATCAGCCCCAAATCCTTAAGGTGTGGGTCACGAAGGGCAACGGCTGTCCACGTCGGTTTGTCACAAGCAGATGAGGAAGCTGAGGCCTCACACAATCATCCCTTTTGGTGATGCTGAAACTGTCAGGCCCAGAGGCACACTGAGGCTGAAGGAGATGAACCAACTTCTTTGAGCTCTATGTCAAATGGCCTATGAGCCAGGGCTGCGTCTCAGGCCTTTGTGAATTGTTTCAGGAGGCTAGTAAGTATTTCCTCTGCCCTTCTGGACTGTAATTCCCAAGTTGAAGTTTATTACTGTGGCAGTAAGTATCTCAGCTTTTGATATCCCATCTTTCTAAATGACATGGGGACATAAAAAGATAGAAGGTAGTTATCACTACTGATTACTGAGTCCCTACTATGTGCCAGCCTCTGTATTTGGTGTGTGATGGTTGACATCTCAATTAGTATATTCTTCTCAACAGTCCAATGAGGGAGACATCATTATCTGCATTTTCTACGTGAAGGAACTGAGGCTCACAGAGATTGAAGTCTCCGGTGGGGTCCTCCTGGCTCATAGTCCATTCTCCTGACCCAGGCTAAGGTCTGGCTTCTTATGTGAGAACATGTTTTTGCTGGTTGACTGATGCTTTGGAGGACTTGTCAAAGCCTTTAGTAGCTGCCAAAAAAGTGGCCTGTATTGCCAAGGGGACTCCAGGCTTCACAGCAGAGCAGGACTCAGAGGGTTCTGGTGCTAGACAGACACCTACTGTGGCACAGAGCGTATTTCTGAACATGTGGTTCTCTGATTGCTGACAGTGACTCCATGGGCAGTTGGGCAGTTTCAGACAGCAAAATAGAAGACTGAATTTGTTTATACATATTCAAATTTTGAAAGTAAAATTAATGCTCATTATCAAAGAAATCCCATCTATTCTAAAAAATAAGTTGGCTACAAGGATTGTTGGTCAGGCCAACTCAGTTACCAGTCTATGGCAAGTATTTTTTTGTTTGTTTTTGTTTTTTCAATTATTATGGGCACATAGTAGTTGTATACAGGGCTTGTTTTGCTAACAGAGTTTCACACCATTTGCATTGTTTCTGTTCATTAAATTGGAGCTTTTGTTCTTTCTATTGTGTGTCTCATATGTACAGTTCACAGATGTGAAGCAGTGACTCAGAAGTGGCCCATCAAGTATAAAACTATATTGAAACTAACATCACTAATACAACTCAGAACAATGTTGCACAAAATTCAAGTACAGCTTCGGTAAATTTGCATGTGCTAGAATGAGAGAATCTCCAACTGGGATGATTTTGCTTAAGATGCCAACACTGACAAATGTGACTGGGTGGTGGGCTATCTGTCATACACTTTGCCAAAGGAAAGTATGAAACCACCGAAGATGTCATGTCACTTTTAGGGCCCCATGATCCCTTTGGTAAACTTAATGAATTCCCCTTGGAAAAAACTCAAAACAATGATTTCCATTAAAAAAAAATTTGTTGTTTATGAAAGAAAAAAAAAAAGAGAGACCATAAAGGACCTTTTGAAACCAAACTTAAAGTCACATTCCCCATAGCAAAAGTAGGTGCGAGTCACAGGATTCTTGAGACACAGCAAAAGTCGTGTTAAAGTTGATGATAAATGTTATCCTCAGAACGAGAAAGAAAAACTACTCGGAAAAATCCCTTTATTGGAGGGCGCAGTAGAGGGTGACCTAGTGCCAATGGCAGATAATGTGGACAAGGAATTGCCATCACTTGTCCCTGCAGAGGACACCGTGCTTGATAGTTGGACAAAGCCATGCACGAGCAGAGGCTGAACCAGCACCTGTATTTGTAACAGGACTCCTCTCTGAGGGAGAATTGTTTGGTGCCATCTCATTCTGTTTATCACTGAAGACTCGAGCAGCAAGAGCAGATGTTCTTGGTTAGGTGACTATTGTAACCTGAGATGTGATATACAGTGGGAAATATGCATCAAATTCCCGACGTGGCCCTCCAGCGCCCTCCATGCTGGCCAGCCCAGCCCTGGGAGCAGCTGGAGTCGACATGTGGCCCCTTCACAGTTCCTCAGGGACCACCTTTCCGCAGGGAAACATGCAGACCTCAGGCTCCAAAACCAACACCGTCCGCTCTTCCTTTGCTGTCTGGACTTCGCTGGCAATTGAAATAAAGGAATGCGATTTGCATTAAGTTCCTTCATGAACTGATAGTGCCAGTAAAGGCAGTTCTATGATTTTAGGCAGTTTAATCACGTGTTATAGCTCAGCAAGACACGCAGGACCTCACGTATTCTGAACCACTTTAGTGCTGGATCGTGTGATTTCCAAGGGGGAAGGGGTAACAAAGAAGCTTCTTTAAGACTAAAATATCATATAAATGGCTTGGGCAAAGCCAGTTTCCATATGCTGATATTTAGTGTTGTTCTTCAACTGGAAGAGAAAAAAAATGAAAGATTGATGACTGAGTGAGTGGATTTGAAAAATTCATCCAGATACAGGATGTGAAGAAACACTTTCCAGAAAGCCTGCTGAATCGTAGTGAATAAATGACAAAGATCCGAACCGAGTGTGGGGAGCCCAAGGGTTTCAGGGCTGAGTGCAAAAAAGTCGGGACAGAAGGAGCAGTGACACCAAAATTGTATAATTTAACCAAATTCGGTTAGTGTAATTTTAACCCAAAAATGTAGCATCCTCATCAGAGGATGGGTAGAAGTGAAGCATAGATGACATCAGAGCACTAAATCCTCACTTCCAAGACAAGGAATTAATAGGTACTGCCTGCAGCTGGCAGATCCAAAAGTTCCAAATAATCGATCAATCCCTCCCCTCTTTCTTCCCTCTCCCTCCCTCCATCTCTCCCTGTTTATCCGTCACTTTAAGTATTTGTTACATTGAAAATATTTTTTTAAAGTTTTGATTATTTGTAACATTGAGTATGTGTTACAAACACTATGCATTACATTGATTAAAAATAATAAAAGCTACTTAAAGGAAAAAGGAAACAAAGGAGGAAAAGAGGAGCATTGAAACCATCCAGTGCAGAGCCTGACCTAAGAAAGAAGCTGCCTGCGACCTTGGGACCTTTGAGGCCACTGGAGCAGCAAATTCCCTCCAACTTCCAAAGGTTCTGCATGTTCATTTTCCCACTTGTTTGGTAATTGACGTGGCCTGAAAACGTGCTGCCTAGAAAGAATGTCTCTGTCCCCTCTCATCTCTTTACTTCCAATCTGTGCGGCGCACTTGGCCGGGAGCTTCCACCACACTCACTCAGGCACAGCGCCGGGGGCCGGGCACGCCTGGGCTGCCGTGGGACTTGCAGAATCTCCACCTCATTAGGAGTTGTTCCTCCGTTGTCCGTGGCACTGCACCAGCTCTACGAGTGGCCTGTGTCAACCCTGCGTCCTCAAATGTGTGTATTTCAGGAGCACAGCTGTCCTTGCAGCCAGCCACCAATGTATTTATCAAGTGCCTGCTGTCTTCCCAGCACCGTTCCAGGACGGCCTTGAGTTCACGTTCAAAGTCCTGCGAGGCTTCCTCATCCAAAGCATTAGACTGCCTCAAAGCTTTGCAGAGAGAATGGAACAATAGATCTAAGTCAACCTATACAGACTGCCTGATTTTTTATTTTTTACAAGAGTCACCCTTTCAGTTTGGCATCCGTTCTGAAAATATAAGAGACCACATTACTTTATCCTGGCCTATAAATACATTTTAAAAAAGAAAACCTTCAGGTCACACTGTCGGTAAGTTGCAGCACTTTCACGGCTGCTGAGCAGATCAGCGCCAGGGCCGGTGGGAAAGGCTGCAGCGGAGGGTGGCGGGGTGTAGTTAATGCCTTAATTATGGCTCAGGCAGGAGGGCATAATTGGGTTGTAGTAATTGTTTTTACTTTCCCAGAGCATGGCTTTCTTTGGCCTAATTTCTTCTGGGCCCACAGCCCATTGCCCTCTGCTAATTAAGTTGGTTGTCTATGGGCCTTTTGATGTCAGAGTGTTTCAATTTGTTCTGCACTAAGCTGTTTTATGTCTTGTTTTCATGATCTTCGAACTATGTACGCAATACAGATAATGATAGATTTTGCCTTGCTGCAGAATTAACGTACATATTGCCAAAAGTTTCCTCCATTGTATATCCAAAAACTGTTTTGGATTGCCAAAGACACCTTCACTCCAGAAACTGTTGGAAGCTAGAGGCTTTTGTTCACAATTTATAAGATAATAATAATACTTTTATTTTATTTCTAATATAGAAAAAAACACTTAAGAATTCAGATCCACTTATGTCTATGCTTGTAAAATAGAAAGCTTGGCGTTGTGGGGCAGGGGAGACGGGGAACGGTCTTCTGGGCAAAAGGCCTAGCGTGTGCAGAGGCTCAGATCAGAGGCAGGAGTGGGAGGAAGAAGGACACAACCAAGGACTAACCAGGGACCAGCCCCAGAGGGGCTGGAGTGTGGGAAGGACATGAGTGTGGGAAGCTGTAGCAGAAATCAGATAAATCAATGCAAGGAGAGCAGCCAGGTTCCCAGCTCTGGGGAGGGCCAGCAGAGATAAGCAGATGTATGAACGCTGGGAAGTGCTAGCGACCCACACTCACCTTCCCTCCTACGTGGGCACTGGTGCTCTCCCTCGAAGCATTGGAAGCCTGATTTACCTGCTAAAGGAAGCCTGATTTACCTGCTCCCCAAGCACAGACGTACTCTCAAGGACAGGCTCAGATTAACCAGGTGTAAAACCAAACGTGGAACTGGAGAAAGCCAAAACGCTATTTATTCCCTAGCATGGGGACAGTGTAGGGACTTGACGCCTGCAGCCGTCCTGAGCAGACCAGCCTCTCCCCGTGGGCACACTGGCCAGGGAAGTCCACTGGGAACTGGAAGGTTGCTGCAGAGAGCAGGGATCCCACAGGTCACCTAGAGTACAGGAGGCCTGTGGCCAAGACACGCCCCTGCAGACAGTGCCCAGGGAGGCACGGCCAGTCTCCACCTCAGAAACTTCTCTCCTCGATAATTTATCAAATTTTCTTCTAATTGACGTGGGCATGTTCTAGAGCTGTGCTGTCCAACAGAGCGACCATGAGCCACATGTGACTGCTGAGCACTTGGCGTGTGGTCAGTCTGCACTGATATGTGCTGTGACAGTGAAACCCACTATTTCAATGACTTTATAGAAAAAATCAAATGTAAAACAGTCATTAATTTTTGTACCAATGGCCCATGGAAACAATGCTATTATGAATATATTGGGTTAAAGAAAATATAATTAAAATAAATTTCTCCGGTTTCTTTTCACTCTTAAAGTGGCTGTCAGAAGATTGGAAATTACACCTGGGGTGGCCTCTGTCCCTACCAGACAGCGCTGCTCTGGACACGCACTCGCGTGCTGTTAGGTGACAGTCAGAGCACCCTCTGCCTCTCTGGCATGTGGGTATCTGTCCTGATCTCTTATGTGTTGTTTTTATAGGCTTCACTCGGAGGGTGTCAAAGGTCAGGCTCCCCAGACACAGATTCCGAGAGGAGGCTTCATGTACAAGTGGCACAGTAGGGACAGGCTCAGAGGTACATGGGTCAGGGAGTGGGCGAGCAGGACAGGGGAGGTGGGGAGGCCAGCGCAGAGGCCTCTGTGCCTGGAGCAGGTGAGCTGGGTTTTCACAGCCACCCCCATCTGGTGGTCGGGGTCAAGGGTCATAGGTTCTCTGGGGTCAGCTCCAGGTAGTCTGTTGAGGAAGGGGCAGGTGCTGGGTTTCAGGAGCCAAGCACTCTACAGGAGTGACGTGCACCAATCCAGGAAAGAGACAGGGCACCTGCAGGCAGCACTGGCTGCGTCTCCACAGCCGCAGGAAGCAGCAGGCCCCTCTGTTTCTTGAGGAAATACCTGTCAGCAGCCCTGGAGTGTGGCGAGCTACTGGGTTCCTGTTCCTCGGCTTTCCTCCTGGAGTGTGCCGGGCCCATGCCCATCACACTAATGTCACCAGGGAACCAAATGCTAATAGACTCAGAAAAGTGATCAACATCATATTACTGTAATCTCTAAGTGAATCAATTTTGTTTAAAAACCAGGTGACTCTCAAGTCTGGAAGCACAGTGTGATCGAATCACGGCCCCCAGTGTCCACATCCTAATCCCCGGAGCCACACAGGAACTGTGTGACCTTACGCAGCAGAAGGGACCTAGCAGAGGTGCATAAGCGAAGAATCTTGAGCTGGGGAGACTTTCCTGGATGACCTGGTGGGCACAGGGTCATCACAGGGACTCTCATGGCACAGAGGCAAGGGGGTCAAAGTTATGGAGAGGAGATGTGATGACAGAAACAAGGTCAGAGTGATGCAATTTGAAGATGCATGAGGGGGCCAGGAGCCGAGGAGTGCAGGTGGCCTCTGGAAGCTGCGAAAGTGCAAGGAATGAATTGTCCCCAAGAGCCTTTAGGAGGAACACAGCCTTGCTGACACCTTGATTTTAGCCCTGTACGACCTGTTTTGAACTTCTGACTGCCAGAACTGTAAGACAATAAATTTGTATTGTTTTAAGCCAGTGAGTTCACAATAACTTGTTATAGCAGCAGCAGGGAACTAATACAATAGTCATATACATAGTAATGGTTTGTTATTCCACATGATAAGATAATAGCATCAATGTTTCCAGACTTGATGGCCACCCTGTGGTTTAAAAGTCCCCAGGGCTTTCCGGTGAACAAAATTATTTATGGCCAGTTATGGAGATTATTTTAAAGCTTTTGCTGATGTAAGTGCAAAGTCCAGGTGGTTTTTATCATTACTATTAATAAAATGAAGTCAGTCTGCTCTCCCTTTTGCAAATTACAGGGCATAATTTATCCTTTGAAGCCATTCAACAGGAAGGACACTATGCTGACGCCCTGACATTTTCTTCTGAAGTTGTGCCCCACTGCTGTCATTGCTCTGCACAGGACAGACAGCGAGGGGCCTTTGCAGCCAGGAGCCAGAGGTTGCCTGTGTTCCTTTAGCTCCCGCTTCAAGACCACAGCGACAAGCTCTATTTCTTGTCTTATACAGTCAGCCTTGGAGGCTTAGCAGTCAGAAGAGGCAGGATATGAAGTGGGGGAGATAAGAGGTGCCCTGCCCCTTCTGGACTCGTGGCATCATGGGAAGGAAAGGGACAGGGAAAGACAGAAGAGGAGGAGAAAGGCAGGCATTTGGGCTCTCCTGTTCAATCCTTCTCACCACCTCCTCCTTGAGACCAAGCCTTGTGAGGGGATAGTTTAGAACATAAAGGTGATATACAGTATAGCTCAAGGACACAGGGGCATCTGCCTACTTCCTATCTATAAACTGCCCACTTCATATCTTCAAATCTGGAATCAAATGTTCCCCTACAGGCTGATCCCTCCCATTCTGCTGTTATTAGTCAGAGAGAACTAGTCAGAGGGAAACTCAAGTTTCTCCTCAGAGTCTCCCTTGTGTCAAGGAAGGAATCCAGAAAACTCGTATGACTAGACCCAGAAGGTAACTAAGAATGTACAGATTGTACAGTTGGTCAGGTTATGCACTGCACAAGAATACCACATATAAGGGGAGAATTGTTCACATGAGAGATCTCTTTATTGTTGTGGATTTTGTGAGTCTTTATAATATCTCTGTCCACTTCAAAGATGGGCAATTTATATAATTATTATGACAATTTTCCAGGAGATGGCAGTAATGTATCTTGCTTTAACAAAATCAATATACTTTGATCACTTTGATGAATCGAAGAAAAATGGTTTATTTTCATATAGAATATAACAATTCCCCTTTAACTTATGAAGAGGAAATCAATCAATAATCAAAGACTATTGATCTAATCTATCTAAATATTAATAAATCTGTGCTTTAAACAAGGATCTGTCTTTCAGTCTGATATACTAATCAGTGAGCATGTTTTAAAATTTTCTTAAATCCCCTATTGGTATTAGTACATTGACTATATTTTATATTTCATAATGGAATTGTTTAATTTGCTGTTATGAAAATCTTGTCAGGAAAAAACTGAGTGCTATTAAAATTGAGAAGTTTGTTAAACACGTTATTTTTTAGAGTTAAAAATTCTAAAATAAAAAAGTAAACTATTATATTGTTTCTCCTCATATGGCAGAAAAAAAACCTTTAAATCATCAGGATCAGAAAACAGAAGACAAAACCACAAATGGTTAAAATTATTTTGGTCATTGAGTAAACCTTTGAAGAAAGCAGTAAAATGTGGGAATAAAATGCAGCTACTCCAGAGAAGACCATAATAGCTGTAGCACCGATGAACACATGGTCAAATGCTTTGATTCCATCTCCACCATTGCTGATGAGTTTCCAGAAAAACCAGAAGAGAATTGTTTTCTCAAAATGCATTAAACCCAGCCAAGTATGTGGCCATATGATTTGAACGTTAAAAACCACACTCCCTTGTTGAAAATTCTTGCTAGAAATATTCTAAAAGTATTACAGGTAGAAAGATTTAGACAATCACTACACAAAAGTTCTTCCCAAATGGAGAAAAGAAATAAACAGATTCTCATTACTTTATTCTATCTCAAAGCATAGAGATATACTGTCCGTGTTGCAAACTCTCTAGGCATTAAAACAAAACCCACTGAAGGATGAGAATGAGGGCAAAGATTGTCGGCAATTGTAACATGTGCTTGGGAAGCATGAAATAAGTGGAATGCACATCTTCAACAATATTAAGCATTTAAAAGTAAAAATTTGAAAAAATGTAATAGTCCAGTTATTATAATAGGACAGAAACTACATGAAAATGAAAAAATATTGGCACATTGAATGCATAATATACGTAATACAAGCCAGGAACTGTGGCTCACGGCTGTAATCCCAGTGACTTGGGAGGCTGAGGCAGGAGGATTGCTTGAGTCCAGGAGTTAGAGACCAGCCCCAACAACATGGTGACACTCTGTCTCTAAAAAAATTTTAAAAATTAAAAAACTGAAAAAATTAGCCAGGCTTGGTGACATGCAACTCGGGAGGCTGGGACAGAAGGATCCCTTGAGCCTAGGAGTTAGAAGCCATAGGAGCTATGACTGCCCCACTGTGCTCCAGCCTGGGTGACAGAGCAAGACCTCATCTCTGACTATATACACACATATTATACAGTTTTCCCCCCCCCTTTGTGGGCAATGTCTAGCGTTCAGAGGATTATCTAAGAATTTGTATGAATATGATCATGGGAATTTTCTCTTTTGGCAGAAATAATTGCAAAATTTAATAACATTATAACAGAACACTTACAGAGTATAAGGATCAATGAGAAATACTACACATTATTTAGGGAATGAAACACAAAACCACATAGAAGTGGTGAATGAAATAACCTTGAATAAGGTGAGAAATGTAAAATACTACACGTTTGTTTTATATAAAATCCTTTAAATAGCCATGTAGAACAGATAATTATTGCTTCATTTCTGGATTTCCAAGATGCAAATACTCTGTATGTGAGCATTTTGTGAGATTTTACCTAGCAAAAGACGCAGCTAATGAGGATTCATGCATGTTGTTAAAAGGCTAATGCCAGAACTGAATTTAGACAGAAATACTTGATGGGCCATAAATATGCCTAGAAAATTGACTAGACTGCAACAGCAGAGCCACAGAAAAATTCTACAGCATTCTGTATTTCTTGTTTTGCGCATTTCTAAACATGTCAGTGAACATTGCCACAAAAACTCTTTTGACAGCACTGAAGTTTTTGTTAACACCCAAGAACTACTTCGCTGCTTCCGTAAATATCAGCGTATACTGAGAACACATTTGCCAAGCATAAATTCGAAAATGCTGAACCTCACTAGGAAGGCAGAGTTAATGCCTTCAGGCATCAAATTGGTCCTCTTAGAAACTTTTGAAAATATAAATAAAGATGCACATTCTAGAATGTAAGCCAAATGTATAGTTTTCAAATACCTCCTTTCAATCGTGTTTGCTCAGCACTCATTTGGAATCATGCCTTAAGTCAGATTAATGTTATGAGCGAAGTGATGCAGTAACAAAAATTTACTGTATGATTTCATGTACTGTCCATGAAATCATCAAAGGAAGTGAGAAGTTCTTTGAAGGAAAATGCAATGATATTTATTTTTGAAAAATACGTTATTTAGTTGAAGCAAATTGCAGTTTTCTGATACTGAAATCCACTTCTCAAATGTAGAAGACACTAGAAAGAAGAGGAAGAACAAGGACATTCATTTTGATTACAGATCCCACAAGTTATGACCCAATGCTAAAATTCAATATTAATTTTTCTTTTCCCATATTAGATACAATATCCTTAAAAGAAACCTTAAAAATATTTACAAGACTAAATCATAGCCTTTTCATTGTTTGTAAGACGTACATAACTTGAAGATTATAATATGCATTAATTCCTACAACTAAGTTAAATTTGCAGTTGAAATTGGCTGATAAACATGGCAAGGAACGTTAAGTTAGTAGGCTGTCAATACGAAGAACTAACTAATTAACTTGGGTGATTTTCTAATACCTATGACCCCCTGCTGAAGTATTGCAATATATTTGCACATCTCTGGGCATTTTTGTATTTTTCAGTCACCTGTGGAGCCTCTCAAAATTAGATTTTTTTAAAAAATTGCTCAAGGTCTACAATGTCACTTGAAAATCTAATGAGCATATCTAGAAAATGGTATCCAGAAGCAGTTAGGCATTAGCACTGCTCTGAAATGTTCATACCAATTTTCAGTGCAGAGATTTTCAACCAGTTCTGACTTGGTTGAAATTATCATTACTGACCATTTAAATTTCATGTTATTTTATGTTCATTTATTTGATATGTATAACTTTTTTCACTTTCATTTTTTATAACTCATATTTAAGGTATATAACATGATGTTTTGATATACATATACATAGTGAACTGATTACTACAGCTGGGGAAGCTGCCATGTGCATTAGTCAACTGAGTTACGGCACAAATTATGCAGAACTAGAGGCCTATCATGCATTTACCCAGATTTTGTTAACCAGTGGGAGGCAAAGTAGGATCCAGCCAGCAAGAAGAGGTGGTTAACGCTTTCTGGAAGCATCACCTAAGCCAAAAGAATGGTCCAGAGTCCTTCACCATGGATTTCAGCATTAGGGACCTCGAGAGACCCAAGGTGCTGCTCTGCACAGAAGCCACGGTAAGCCCGTCCACTAGCACAGACACCCTGGCAGGAGGAGAAATGGGTGGAAGGTCCTCTGTGACTAGACATATTCCACAGAACAACTAAACATTTGCTAAATTGACTGGATAGAATGGAATAAAGTTTTGACTCCCTCCCCTGCTATGCAGAAAAACCACTTCAGTTACAAACAAAACAAACTACATTTTTTCCCTTTTTAAAAAGGTTTTAATAGATTTAGGGGGTACAAGTTGTATTCCATTGCATGTGTATATTTTATAGCGGTGGAGTCTGGGCTTTTGTACCCATCATCCAAACAGTGTACAATGTACTCCATAGGTAACTTTTTTCCCCTCAATCCTTCCCACCTCCCCCCTTGTGAGTCACCAATGTCCATTATACCTATGGTCCCCAGCCCCTGGGCTGTGGACTGGTACCAGTCTGTGGCCTGTTAGGAACCAGGTTGCACAGCAGGAGGTGAGCGGTGGGTGAGCAAGTGAAGCTTCATCTGTATTTGCAGCCGCTCCCCATCACTCGCATCACTGCATAAGCTCCACCTCCTGCCAGATCAGCAGGGTATTAGATTCTCACAGGAGTGCGAACCCTACTGTAATCTGCACGCTCCTATGAGAATCTAATGTCTGATGATCTGAGGTAGAGCTGAGGCGGTGATGCTAGTGCTGGCAGCGGCTGCAAATACAGATTATCATCAGCAGAGAGGTTTGACTGCACAGAGATCATAACAAATCAATTGCTTGCAGACTCATATCAAAACCCTATCAGTGAGTGGCAAGGGACAATTAAGCTGCATCTGGTGGCAGGTTTTAAGTCAGAATCCAGCATTTATTTTAGTCTGTACATGGCCCACCCATTATTTTATTTACCCCTTCTGTCCATGCCTCTTTCCTGTGCTGTGCACTTGTCTCAGTCACAGTTTTGGTAAGCCCACAAGCCAACCCTAGCAAAAATGAGTAAAAAACAAACGTCACCGGAGAGCTTCTTTGAAAAGGGGGAAAGACCCAATGATGAGACAACAGAAGGCTCTAAGACTGGCAACAAAATGAAAGCTGCATTTAAAAGTAAATATCAAGAGTCCTGCTTAAATTACAGGTTCACTGCAACAGGTGAGTCACATTCTCCAAGCCCGCCTTGTATGATATGTGGCGACTGGCTATCCAGTGAAGCCATGAAACCTTCAAAATTGCTTCCCCACATGGAGACCAAGCATCCTGAATTAAAAGACAAGCCTTTGGAGTTTTTCAAAAGAAAAAAACGTGAACACGAAGAACAGAAGCAATTACTGAAGACCACTACTTCATCAAATGTGTCTGCCGTGAGAGCATCATTCCTAGTGGCTAACCGCACTGCTAAAGCTAAGAAGCCCTTTGCTATTGGAGTTGATCCTGCCAGTTGCTAAGGACATTTGCCATGAACTTTTAGGAGAGGCTGTGGTTCAAAAGGTGGCACGCATTCTTCTTTCGGCTAGCACCATCACTAGGTGAATTGATGAAATAGCAGAGGATATTGAGGCGCAACTGTTACGGAGGATTCATGAGTCACCGCGGTTCATGATCCAGCCTGACGGGTCTACCGATGTTGACAACAAGGCAACAATGTTTGTTTTTGTGCGATATATTTTTCAGGAGAACACATATGAAGATATGTGATGTGCACTTTTGTTGCCAACCGACACCACAGCTGCAGAGCTATTCAAGTCTTTGAATGATTCCGTATCAGGAAAACTGACTTGGTCATTTTGTGTCAGCAAATGCACAGATGGAGCGGCTGCCATGACTGGGCAGCTTTCTGGCTTCATTACGCGGGTCAAGGAGGTCGCTTCTGAGTGTGAGTCTATGCACTGTGTCATCCATACAGTTGCCAGGAGAACAATCATTTCATGCCACTCACGCTGGCGTACACGCGTGGTATTAAAAATACAGCGTCGTCACAGAGTGAATGTATTAAAAAAAAGTAGAAGCACGTAAGCGAATAAAATATGTAAAGCAAACTGTTAAAAAAAATTTTAAATAAATAAATAAAATAAAATATAGCATCATTGGGTTAAATCTTCAAGTTCGAATGAATGCCTCCTTTCGGGCCGGGGCCTCATAAAGCCAAACCCTGCAGTTGGTTCATGAAAATCTTACTTGTTGATGTACTTATTATTACAATTAATATTGACAATTCAATTCCAAAAACGTGGATTGCATTGCATATAACTGACACAGAGAACAATAAAAAATAACAAATTAGAAAGGATCATTTTGTTTTAATAAAATACTGTGGCCCCAGGGGGAAAAAAAATTTCTAGTGTGGCAGTCAATGTGCTCACTGATTATATCTGCAATGATCCTACCTTCATATGCAGTCACATTCTGAAGTTCCAGGGGTTAGGACTTTAGCGTATCTTTTTGGGGGACACAATTCAACTGGTAACACCCTTATTAAGTTTATATTGAATTTTGTCGGCTTTTTCTTTGGAATTACATGAGGGAAGGCAGTGGTGGAAACATACTCTCCAGTGCTCAGGGCTTCTCCAGGTCTAGATCCACCCTGGACTTCACGGACACATAACAGAAGGACTGTGGAGGGGCTTTGGGCATCCTTAACACACTGTTCCTCCCGTTCCCTACAAACCTACTGACGACCACCCATCACCCCTCTTTTCTCTGAGGAAAGGAGCAGCCATTTATCTGCTCAGAGCCCTCCCATTTCTTCCAGGCTTTGGCCGTCTCAGGTTTTCCCTCAAAAAGTTTCAAACTCTTTTGCTTGTTTATGAATTCTTATATGAATCCACAAGTACAAAACAGGGGTTCTTTTTTTAGTGTAAATATATTTTATACATTCATCTCTCAAACATTTATTGATCTAAATTGAGCAATGAGGACACAAAGGTTACTTTGATTTGGATTAACATGCAATTGTGAGATTTGCATCCACACAGCTGCAAATTTATTAATATCATAAGATTTATCGTAGGCTTAGGCATCAGGACCCTTCATTTGCAGAGGCCCCTGCAAGGCTGGGCAGGGTCCCAGCACCGTGTTCACATGTTCAAGTGTTGTTGTAAAACTTGCAGGAGTATTACTTGACTGCGATGTTAAGGCCACTGCCCCTTCTCGTGCCTTCTCTCTGCCCATCACACTTCCCTTTGTGTCAGATGGTATTTGAGTGATCACACCTAAGGGGAAATGGAACTGGAGGGCATTTTAATTTAGGCTTAATGGGATATATCTATGTGGTTCTCAGCCACTTCTACCCACAGTTAAATCACTGCTAATAATTCTATGTACAAATAAACTTTCTGCCCACTGTGCCAACTAACAAAAGGCTGTGACAAATGGCTGTGTTTGGAGGCTGTATTGCAATTCAAACCTGTCCTACAGATATGTGGCAATGGAAGGGACATGGTAAATGGAGCTGGAAGCTTATCTGTGGAAAATTATTCCAGTCATCAGACAGAAACAGAAAATTTGAGTGGAGAATCAGTCTTCATCAATGCCTAAGCAAAGTGGGGTTCTTGCCTCTAAGGGATTCACTTAATAATGAAGTGTAGGCAATTGCGCATTTTGGTTTCTTTTGGGATGCAAATGGTGTGAAAATCAATCAGAATTCCCATGTTTGTAGGACACAAGCCTACAGCAGAGCTATAAACATGTTTTACACACCCCAACTCTCAATCACAAAAAAACTGATTCCAATCAACCATGCTAAAGGAAAGACTGTGTTTCAGTTATCTCTGTAAAAGATGATGTTACAAAGTCATTGTCATATGATCAAATGTATGTGGCCAATAAATACAGTAAAAAAAATCATACAAATGATCAAGCCAAGTAATAAAAATATTAAGCTTTAAAATTATGTTTAGAGCATTTATCAGCTCTTTTAAATTTATAAATTATTATCTATTTTATCATTTGAAATAAATAATCATTTTATACCTAATGTTTTTTGTTGGGGGATAGTTCTCCATGGCTCTCTCATGTTTCTGCACATCTGGTAAGCAGGGGCACTACAGCTTTTGTTCCAGAACATATTTTTAAGAATGTTTGTATAGAGAACAACTTTGGAAGACAGAGATCGTGTCTCCTTCCAGGGCAGAGGGAGGGGTTGTTTGCTGACCAGTATAATAAAGCTAATGTCTCCCTCCAGGGCAAATGCTGGGCGAGTTAGATGGCAATCTCTTTGCAAATTGGGGTTTCCTAAGCTTCAGATTTCTCAGCTGTGATGCTAACAACGGTGTGTGGCGTCCACCTGGGTGCAGCTCCGCATCCTCCCGCGGGACTTGGGGACGAAGGGAACTGGGGCAAATACGAAGCTCATGTCACTTGCTGGCTGAGAGTAATATAGTAATCAAATAAAGTAGTAAAATGCATCCTGGCAAGAACAGATTGAGACCTGCTTGCTTGTCTGCGTCTCTGTGTCTCTGAGCCAGGGTCTTGTGTCTTCTGCCAACATCCGTGAGACCTTGGGAAATGAACCTTTGAGCTTGGGAGGAGGGTGGCATCTCAGACCCTTCACAGTTCTTGGCAGTTTTACATTTGTATTTTCAAGCTTCTTTTCTTAAAGAGGGACCCCAAAATTGTAAAAGCTTCAAGGCCCATAAAACCTAGATTCTTTCTAAGCTTATAGATAATGCTTTTTTATATCAGTCTTAATATCCACTAGATTTTACTTTGATTTCCAGTATTAGAAAATATATTGAATTCAGATTCTTCTCTCTTTGCTCCCATCTGTTACCTTCCCTCACAAGCTAGTACCCAGTACAATTTTTAACTTAGTGTCATGAAACACTTGCATATATGATCAGTTGTCACTGATCATTAAAGTAACAACATTTGTGAATTATATTCTTTAAAAAAGGTTAGAGCTGATTCAAGCTTACCTCTATAATGCCATTATATTTGTAAGGATATATTCCTCTATTTGTTGGAATCTTTCAGCTCCAAATAATGAAAAGCCTAAATCAAATGGAAAGATGCCTCTAGACAAGGGTCTTCACAGGTGGTGAATTCAGTGACGTCACAACCACATCAAACTTCCACATCTTTTCATCTTTCCATTTTGTCATCTACAACATATCAGTCAGCAGGAAGGTTGCAGGAAGGCCACAGCAACCATACACCCTTACACACAAAGGTTTCCCACGCAAAAAAGGGACTAACTCTCCCTTAGGTCTTTTTTTAAGAGCTCACAACCTTTCATCAGAAGGGAAAGATTCTCTTCATGTCTCTTTGACCAGAGTGTGGACATATGCTATTTCCTAAGCCACCAACTGATAGAACAGAATCAGAATGATTGACTTGGAAAATCCACGTCCAGCCCCTAGCCCTGATACTTGAGCAAGCTTTACCTGAAGCACGTAACTTCACAGAGCAGTGTGGGTATCTGAGCAGAAATTAGATTTCTGTCAGCATAGAGAAGCATATGGGAGTGGTTGTTGCGTGGATAATGGGATAGTCACTCGCTAGCATTCTGATATGCTTTCTGGAGGGAGATCAAAGGGGTGAAGACACAATTAGAGCACTAGGAATGGTACATACACTGTATGTCTCCAGGGAATGTGTGATGAGAATGGCTAAATTCCGTCTCAGCAGGAGCCAGGTTGAGACCTGCTGGCTTCCTTGTGTCTCTGGTGTTCACTCTGCATGTGTTACTCAATCCAGTGCCTTCTTACTCCTACCCTCATCGTAATGAGTGTCTTAAATGCAGGCAGTCCTCTTTGCATGGCTCTGATAAGCAGAAGATTCAGTTACCACAGTTCAGTTACATACTGCTAGCTCTTCAACATTTCAGACTTCAGTTACCATGCAAATTTCACAGCTAGCTCTTCAGTCCACATGTCACTACACAAATAATGTGTATCATAGTCAGTGACCAGTCATGTCTGTTGTGGACACTATAAGGAACAGGATGGACTCCCACCAAAAGGCCACGTACACCAAGAGGATGTGTTTGTTATTTGCATCAGTTTGTTATTTACATAACTGAAGCTTTCTGGGGAGAATAGGGCAGCCCTCCAAAACTGGTTTGAAAATGGCTTGAACAGAGGAAGGAAGACTGGCTGGGTGTATTCATGTGTTCAGCGAAATGGACGAGGGTGAGGGCTCTGCATGCAGGCAGAGCTTGCGTGACTTGAACCTCTCACCAGCCCCAAAGTGGGGAGCACACAGACTTTCTTATCAGCTCGCCCAGGCAGAGGGTGGAAGGGGAAGAGGGAAAGGTGAGACTTCAGAGATGTCAGCAGCCAAACATCAAAGAATGCAGTCAGATTCTTTATTACAACGCCACTTGTCTCAAAGTCTGCTGGTGATTGGTCATTTGGTTCACACACAGGCAGCAAAGCATGTAGTAGTGTTGCTTCCTTGTCTCCCAGTGCTAAACCCATGTGACATTTTTCAAAACTGGACAAGTGAAAGAAGAAGTTGTCCAACAAAGATAAAAGTGCAGCAAAGAAACAAAAACTGGTAATGCTGGGAGTGAAATTTGAATCTACTATAAGTGGAGTTATAGAAGGTGGGAAAGGTGATTCTGCCACTGCCCTGTCCCAGAGACTCTCACAGCTGTGTGCAGCCAGAGGGACTTCGCAACAGCAAGCTTATCACCCTCATAAAGGGGAAAGTGGCTGTGACAAAAAGGACATGGCCCTGAGGAAGAGACACAGGGGAAAAAAAACACCCTGCCATTAAAGGAATGCTCAGAGATATTACATGACATTGAAAGTATAAAGAATAGATGGTGGACCCTGATCCAAACTTAGAAAGGAGGATGACAATTCACCAAAGCTAAAAAGGATGCTCACTCCCTATAGTAAGTTATAAGGCAAGAAGAAGGCAAGCACTGTGCAAACTATTCTTGATAAATTTTTTACCAAAAACCTAACTTTAATTCTCAATGTTTCTGAGGTTTTAAATTACAGTGTCCTAAATGAATACTAATTTTACTATGTTTTCATTTCTTTGTACACTTATAACTGACAATTGGAGTGTCTCCAATGTTTTGACAAAAATTTTCAAAAGTCATAAAAGAATAGTAATTTTTCCCATTGATTACTGAGATCACTTTGCACTGTTTGAGCTTGCATGATCATTTTTACGGCCTTCACCACCATGCAAATTGACGCCTGTACATACTTTAGCTGACTGTTCTGTGCCCATGACCCCACTACATCCAGGTTCCTAGCTCCCTTCCTTCCCCGGTTTCTTCCCAGCTTCTCTTCCTTTGCCTGACTTTTGGGTATTGACGATCCCAGGGTTCTGTCCCAACTCTTTGCTTCCTATGCTACATACATTTCTGGTTCTGGCCTTTAGTAATAGTTACAACTTCTCTGCTTTAGGTGATGATGATGGCGTTAAGGTGAAGACAGTGAAGAAAGGGGGCCTCACCAATGGGTAGGGAGGAATTTAGGAGGGAAAAAGGCAGGATGTGTGGTGTCCTCTTTATTTCACAATTTGGATTTAGGACAGAGCCCAAGGGGCCAACTAACATTATTAATGTGGATATCTATGAAAATTTAATTCATTGGCTCATTCCACCAATAGTTACTGACTTGTACTATGTAGCAGGCATTGTTCTAGGTGCTGTAGTACTATGAACTGACACAGATAGTATAAAGTACAATTAAATATCTTGAGAGAGACAGAGACCACATTCACATAACTTCGTTTTTTTGTTTTTGTTTTTCTTTTTTTGAGACATGGTCTTGCTCTGTTGCCCAGGCTAGAGTGCAGTGGTGTC